>PVHX01003235.1:80912-135940 GCA_004024805.1 Geosciurus inauris
GGGCGCGGTGGCTCACGCTTGTAATCCTAGCACTTTGGGAGGCTGAGACAGGAGAATCGCGAGTTCAAAGCCAACCTCAGCAAAGGCGAGGTGCTAAGCAACTCAGTGAGACCCTGTCTCTACATAAAACACAAAATAGGGCTGGGGATGTGGCTCAGTGGTCGAGTGCCCCTGAGTTCAATCCCCAGTACCAAAAAAATAAATAAATAAAATAAAAAAAAAAAGTAAGCAGATATGCAAAGTTAAAGTTGTAAATTCAGGTTCTTGTAAGATTAACGATCCCCATTATTAAATTATACCAAGCTCCCAGCTACTCCACTGATCAAATATATTACATCTGAGCAATGCAGAGGTAGCAAAGACTCTGCTAAAAGAACTTCTCTACTGGACTAACTCCACTCACAACATTAAAGCCACCTTGATGTATGTGCCTGCTCTTAAATGTCTCTTTAAAAAACAAAGGAAGGGGAAAAAATCCTGAAATTGTAGCAGTGGTGAATATAAAAGAGTCATATCACTCCATAGACGCGATGGCAGTTCCTCATCCTTTTATGTAACAAACGCATTCTGATAATATATCCAGGGTGAATTTACTGTGAAGGTAAGAAGCTAGGATTTCAGCTCTCTGCACCTGCGTGGGCCTCTGCCTAATTTTATAGTCATAATTTGGCATTCTTTATTAAAGAGAATTCCCCAAATTATATAAACTTCAGGTCCACAACACCTGGATCTACTCCTGACATAAAATAATTGAATTTAAATTCAAGAAGGAAGCACATCATTTAAAGGACTTTTGGAGTCAATTCTTTAATTAATTATTTTTTCCTTTTTGTGGTGAAGATCAAACCCAGGGCCTCACACATGCTAGGCAAGCACTCTGCCACTGAGCTGCATCCCCAGCCCCTATAGTCTTAAGTGAGACTCTTTCTGGATACTAAACAATTTCTTGTTCCTATGTATGTAAAATCATATTGAATGTTCTGAACAAGATTTCACAAAACATGAAGATTTGCTTGAGGAATGAATATATAGAAAAATAGATCCCTATCATACATAGTCACTAAATTCCAGATGGAAGACTGAAACCTATAAATGAAAATCCATAAAAATATCAGAACAAAATAGAGTATGTGTATAATAATGGTTGGTGAAACCATTTTATGTCACTCCAAACAACAACAAAGACAAGCATGATATGTGAAAACAGACAAAAGTTTGATACCTGCAACAGATGGAGCTTCAATAAACCAACAAGAAAAACATAAGAAATACGATAGAAAAAGGTACAAGTCATGAACAGTTGATTCACAGATAAAAGAAACACAAATGGTCAGTAAATCTATGAAAAGATTATCAACCCAGATGACAATCAAGGAAGTACATATTTTCAAAAATCTATATTTCTGCCAGGCTTGGTGGTGCACACCTGTACTCCCAGCAACTCAGAAAGCCGAAGCAGGAAGATCACAATTCAAGGCCAGTTTTAGCAACTTAATGAGGCTCTGTCTCAAAACAAAAAAATATTTTTTGAGAGAGGGGCAGGGAATGTCACTGATAAAGCACCCCTAGGTTCAATTCCCAGTACCTAGTTTCCTATCAGATAAGCAAAACTTTAAAAGATTGATAGCATCTACTGTTGGAAAGGATGTGCAAAAAAAAAAAAAAATCTAATGCACTATTGCTGAAATAATTCCTTTCAAATTTTGAAATAAGTCAAAATTTGAAGATTTTTAAATTTCTATTTGAAATTTTTGTAATAAAATCTATATACAGGGCTGGGGCTGTAGCTCAGTGGTAGAGCGCTTGCCTAGCATGCGTGAGGCACTGGGTTCGATCCTCAGCACCACATATAAATAATAAATGAATAAAATAAAAATCTATCAACAACTAAAAAAAATTTTTAAAAAATCTATATACATAAAATTTACCATTTTAAGTGTATGCTTCAATGGTTTTTAGTACATTCAGAATGTTGTGTAACATTTACTAATTCCAGAACATTACCATCACCCTCAAAAAAGAAATCCCATACCCACTAGCAGTCATTCCTAATTTCTAATTCCTCCTGTCCCCTGCAACCATTAAATCTACTTTCCATCTCTGTAGATTTGCCTAGTGTGGACATTTCATTTAAATCAAGTCATGTGATATGTGGCCTTTTGTGTTGGACTTCTTTAATTTAGCCTTACTTAAATTTTAAATGTTCTTATCCTTCAACTTGGTTGTGCCATTTTTTCGGTATCTATCATAACGAAATATCAGAAATATATGTCCAAAGGGGCAAAATACAAGGATGTTCACTGCATCTAGTTAAACAAAAAACAAAACAAAAAATCCACAAAGAAAGCAATCTTTAAATAATCCACAGTCCCTCCCTTCCACAACATACTGTATAGTAGTTAAAAAGAATAAGGCAGGTCTATCCGTTCTGACAGTTTTAAGTGAAAAGAATGTGATGTGTAGGAGCCACATATTGTATGATTCCACTTATATGAAGAGGCAAGTTTGCAGGGACAGAAAGTGGATTAGTATTTGCTAGGGTACAGGGGAGGGGACGGGGAGCTAGGAGAGACTGCTAAAGGGCCATGGGATTTCTTCTGGGGGTGAGGGAAACATTCTGAATTAGGCATTACCAGTAAGATCGAATACCTTCTTCTGTATTTACAGGCCATTCTTACTTTCTTTTCTATAAGATCCTTGTTCACATGCTTTATGCCCACTTTGTCTTTTTCCTATAAACTTAAGACTTCTTTGTATTTAGGTATACATCTTTTGTCCATTCTATTAAATTCCACTTCGAGAAATTTGCTTTAAGGGGAAAAAAAAACTTTTGTACATGTACATGAGGAACAATATAGGAGGATTTTCAGCAAAGCACCGTTTACGGTAGGGTAAAAGTAGAAACAATTTACCTCTTCCTCAGAAGGGGGATGGATAAATAAACCATGTTTATTTATGAATGGTATCAAATAGCAGGTCAAATCAGTGAGCGACATCTACACATATAACACAGATACATCTCAAAATCCAGGTTGAATGGGGAAAATATATCAATTTATAAAGGCATATGCAGAGTATAGCACCACTTAATCAACTTTACCTACTTTTTGGTTTTTTTTGGTTACCAGGGATTGAACTCAGGGGCAGTCAACCACTGAGCCACAGCCCTATGTTGTACTTTATGTAGAGTTAGGGTCTCACTGAGTTGCTTAGCGCCTCACTTTTGTGAAGGCTGACTTTGAACTTGCAATCCCCCTGCCTCAGCCTCCCAAGCCGCTGGGATTACAGGAGTGTGCTACTGCACCCAGCCTAAGTATTTTAAGTCAGTCTCTTCCCATCCAACTAACCACTACCCACTTTAATTCAATCTCTCTGTCAATATTAGGAAATTTAGGCTCTGTCAAAAAATAAATCCTTCACTGCTTCTGAGGCACCAATAGGATAAAATTAAGACCTTTTATGATCATCTCCTTTACCGATAACTCCAGCCTCAATCTATGCCGATCTCTACCTATACTCAGTGTTCTAACTGACTTGCATTTTGGCACTAATCACATTAAAAAGAAAAAAGAAAACTAAGCCTCCTCTCCCACCATTCTTTTCTTCCTTCAGAATGTGAAAAGTCTGCATGTAGCACCAAAAGATTTGTAAATCACATACCATTCTCTCCCAAAGTCATTTTTAATTAGGACATATTTCAAACCCCAAACTGTCAATATAAAATCCAACAGGTGTTTTAAACATCGCAAGATTGTGGTGTCAGGTGACTGGACCAAAGAAATCCTTTCCATACTTTTGATTCCAGCATAACTCAACTCCAACCAAGAAATATGGTTCTTGTTAACTGAACCATGTGATTAATATTTGTATTTATACCTTGAGAGTAATTGTTTCTTTATGCTTTAGAATCACTGTGTCAGCCGGGCGCAGTGGCTCACGCTTGTAATCCCAGCACTTAGGGAGGCTGAGACAGCAGAATCGCGAGTTCAAAGCCAGCCTCAGCAATGGCGAGGCACTAAGCAACTCAGTGAGACCCTGTCTCTACATAAAACACAAAATAGGGCTGGAGATGTGGCTCAGGGGTCGAGTGCCCCTGAGTTCAATCCCCAGTACCAAAAAAAAAAAAAAGAGAAGAATCACTGTGTCTATGTCATTCAAACAGCTGAAATACTATAATGAATACATTTGTGCATAATTATTTTCCATGTGTTAATGAGCTCAATTCATTTTCCCCTCCACACTTGTAAAGTTCTTTTCTGTTTCAGAAAGGTTGTGAAAGAAAACAAACTGCATACTGGAAGAACCAGTATGACTTACTAGAAAGTTTGGACTATCTGTGATCACCTAAATAAAACTGCAATTAGTGAAAGGCAATGCCTGAACTCCATAGACCTCCCTCTCACTAGATAGTAAGGAATGAGAGCAAAGTGCTGATTCAGGCAGCTGGGACACCAGGGTCCCCAACACAGCTCGATTCTGCTTCAAATTCTTCCCATCAAGAAATGGGCTATAAGGGCTGGAATTGTAGCTCAGTGGTAGAACACTTGCCTCACACACGTGAGTCACTGGGTTCAATCCTCAGCATCACATAAAAATAAATAAATAAAATAAAGATGTTGTATCCATCTACAACTAAAAAATATATATATTTGAAAAGGAAAAAAGGAAAGAAAAGAAATGGGCTACAACCAGGCACATTGGCACATGCCTACAAACCCAGTGGCTTGGGAGGCTGAGACAGGAGGATCATGAGTTCAAACCCAGCCCCAGCAACAGCAGCAACTCAGTGAGACCTTGTCTCTAAATAAAATACAAAATAGGGCTGGGGATGTGGCTCAGTGGTTGAGTGCCCCTGAGTTCAACCCCTGGTATCCCCCTTCCCCAAAGAAAAGAAATGGGCTATAGGACTGGGGGGTAGCTAAGTGGTAGAGTGCTTGCACAAAACCTGGGATTCAATTCCCAGTACCAAAAAAAGAAAAAGAAAAAGAAGTGGGCTATACATTCTATAAAACAGAATTAACTTCAAAGTATTGTGAGTTTGGACAAATCACAAATACTTTCTGAGCCTTAAATTCCTCATCTGCAAAGCAGGCATAATACTCTCAAACTTGGTTTCTAGAAAAGACTACACTGCACATCTTACAAAATATTCTTCTTATAATACCACTTTGGCAAATGCCAAAAGCCAGGTGTGGTGGCACACATCTATAATCCCAGCTACTGTGGAGGCTGAAGCAGAAGGATCACACGTTTGAGGCCAGCTTGGGCAACCTTAATGAGACCCTGTCTCAAAAAAAGTAGGACTGGGGTTGTAGCTCAAAATGAAAAAAAAAAAAGAGCAGCTCCTGGGTTCAAAATACCCCAGTACCACAAATAAACAAAACAACAACAACCAAAAGCCCACTATGAACACGTAAGATCTTATTAATATTATAATCAGGGATATCCTTTTATTAAGCAGCAGTCCTAGGAACTGGAAGCATGATACAGTAAGAATTTCATCAGTGCAGATTTAAGCCATAGATTACCTTTATTTGTAAGATCCTTAAAATTTACACCGGAAAAAACAGTTAGAACATCCTCCTCCATATGATCCACATATGCTGTCTGTGAATCACTTTCATATCCAAATTAGTAGGATCCAAATTAGTAGGGTTTTCCTACAGTGAAATCTGTTTAAGCAAACATCTGCTGGTTCCCTGAAAAGTGATTTTTTTCCCCACAGGTGCCTCTGAATTTGTGGCCTAAAATCCATACTAAGAAAATGTAGCCTTTGTGACCAAGGTAGTGTCCTTGAAAGCTTGGGTCTCCCCCTAAACTAGAGCAAAAGCGTGTGAAAAAGAACTCCACTCTGGGCCAGGCAGTGCCCAGATTTAATGAAAGTGACAATGACTGCTTCATCACTGTTGGGGCGATACTGATTGAAAGGACACATTTTTCCTGTTACTAATATTCTTGATCAAAGCATAAAAGGAAGCATATGTTTTAGTTGAATCAAGGCCCGTTTTCTGTTTTCTCAATTACTCATTTTTCAGAGAAGTGGAATGGGGGGGCACAAAATGCAATCCTAAAGCCATGAATTCTGTCCTTAGCGTTACCCAAGATTGCCTGAATGACCTTGAGCAAATCATGGAGGGCAGATAGTGCTTCAGTGCCTACATCTTTGACAATCAACAAACCCCACCCCCTCAGGCCTGGTGAATGCTCAGCAAATATTCCACAAGTCATCAAACGATGAAACTGACTCTGTTTCCATTGGTCTGATCATCAAGACAACGTACAGCCTTCCCCCGCTCACCCACTCAAATGGCAGAAGAGTAACTTCCTGGCTTTGATCTGAAATTGTATCAAGCTACCCAAAAAAAGTGAGCTAAGAAGAATGTTGTATTGATTTTTCTAACATGATAGGGGTGGCTTTACAGATACCTGGAATGGAAAAGGAAAATAACTGAAAAGATTATGCTTTATAATCACAAGTCATCAGTGTCAGAGGATATTTGCTTATACTTCAGTGAAAGGCAGAAAGCTGGGAGACCAAGAAAAGGTGGTATGTGAGTGAAATGGGAAATCAGAGGGTCATGAAGTACCCTGGGCTAACCCTCTTGTTGGTCTTATAAGAACAGAAGGGACAAAAATACAAGACTTGGGCTGTAGCTCAGTGGTAGAGTGCTTGCCTCCCACGTGTGAGGCACTGGGTTCAATCCTCAGCATCACACAAAAATAAATAAATAAAAATAAAGGTATTGTGACCATCTATAACTAAAAAATAACATTAAAACAAAACAAACAAATAAAACACAAAACTCCGTGATGTCCCTCTCCTACCACTCTTGGTCTGTAGTGAGTTAATGAAAGTGAATGATCTTTGGCTAGCTGGACAGCTCCACATGCAGTGTCTAGCCACATAATCAGTGTGCATGCCCATGAGAGGCGGTGGAGGCAGGGCTGTCTGTCTCTAAGGGTGTGGTGGGGTCCCTACACATGTGGCAGCTGGCTTTTAGAAGATAAGTCTGGAGGGAGAACCTGAGCCCTTCTGACCTAAAGGCCACGTTTGGTCATAACTGGAGACTATAAATTCATTTTCCCTGGTTAATAAAAATAGGTTGGTGTGGTGAATGTAATGAACCACATATGCATAATGAAATTTCACAGAAAATTTATCTTTCTGAATGAATTCGCATAGAATGAATTCTAGTTCATTAGAATGATACACTTATCGTTTATACACACACACACACACACACACACACACACACACACATATGCGCACACACACAGGACTACACAGAAACTGGGACAGTGACAATAAATTCCCCTCGTCCACAAGTCTTGTGACATCTCACTTCCTAGGGCAAGTCTTTGTTGAGAAAATCCAAAGAAAGAGAAGACAGGAGCCACCCTGTGACACAAGTTAGTCCAGGAAGTTGCATTTTTCATCTTTTAGCCTACCTTGGCCTGGACAGCATAAGAAGCCAGGAGCACAGAAGCCTCAGGAGGGCAGTAGATCTTTTCCTCTAAAATCTGCTTCTTCACCTGAAAGGGGCAATGAGGGAGACATGAGACTGTGCGTGAGGAAGTGAGTCCCGCAGGCTGGTCACAGCAGATGGCTGCAGGGTGTTCTAAATGAGGGCTGTCAAGGCAGCCTGTTAATGATTTTCTGACAAAGGGGACAATTTTTTTTTCTTTTCTTTTCTTTTTTACTGCTGCAGGCCACTTGAGAGTTCAGTCACTAAGAAGTTATTTATTGGTAAGATAGCTACACATAAAAACCCTTCATCTTGGGGCTGGGATTGTGGCTCAGTGGTAGAATGCCTGCCTCGCATGCGTGAGGCACTGGGTTTGATCCTCAGCACCACATTAAAAAATGAATAAAATAAAGATATTTGTCCATCTACAACTAAAAAAAAAATTAAAAAAAACCCAAAAACCCTTCATCTCGGACTGGGGGGTGTGTGGCTCAGTGGTACAGCACTTGCCTACCAATGCATGAGGCCTTGGGTTTGATTTCCTACACTGTCAAAAAATAAATAAATAAACAACACTCATCTCTTCAAAATCAAGGCAGAAGAGTAAATGTGATCATGGTTACAACAGTGATTCTCATCTGGGTTGTGACAGGGAGGTGTGAGCTAGAGAAGTGTCAGGAGCCCTCTGAGAGTGACTACAAGCCTCAGTCCCTGCTGAGCACTCAGAGCACTGGAGGAAATGAAGTCTACTTTTAAGTCTTAACATAAGACAAAAGCCACCAAGGCCATGAGTTATGACTGCAGAAAAAAACATCACTTTCAATGTGCTGCTCTAAGGAAAAAGGAAGCAATAAAATTTGATTGATTCAACACTTTTAAGTACACGTGAGGTCCAGGAAATATAATTCCTAAGCCATAATGTTGAATTAACATATCTCATTGTACTTAATTTCTTGGAATGGTGCAGCGTATGATCCTGCCACAGAGGCAAGAAAACTGCATGATGCGGGGCACGCTGAAATAAACACAAAAGGAAAGCCAACAATTTTCACAGATGTCAACAGTCACCAGATTCATAAAAGTAGTAAATTTTGCCTTGTTCTGTAACAAAAACACCCTAACATTTTAGTGAAAGAAAATCAAGCTAAAGACACAGGAGGGATAGACACGGCTTCCAAATGCTTACAGGAAAGCCATTTCTATAACGCTAAGACATTCAGGGACCTTGGAGGTCTTTATGTGGCTTCATTCACACAAAGAAATTCTTTTCAGGTATTAAAATTCACTTTATATTTTCGCAGAGAAAATGAAACCTGAGATGTTTTGAAGCAGTGCGACTTCAACTTTCAAATCCTTGGATTCTTTTCAAAGGAACAAAAAAAAAAAAAGAAGCCACACTACAAAAAAACTGAAAGGGCTATCCTTTGACTTGAAATGCTGGAAATAAATCTGCCACATACTGTGTGTGTGTGTATGTGTGTGTGTGTATGTGTGTGTGTGTGTGTATGTGTGTGACAGAACCTTTTTGTAAAATTATTTAGGGGCTTTATTACATTTCACTTAATATTTACCAAACACAATATACTGAGGCTCAAATTAATTACAAGGATGCTGTGGCAGATATGTCTCCTTCTGGGAAATCATGTAATTAACACCCCTGCTGCAATCTTAACACCACTGACAGTGGACACCTTTGGTCACACACGCGGCCCTGGTGCCAACCACTGCAACTAGCCATGAAATCAGGGAGGTGCTCTGACCAAGCAGTAAGCACACAGGCAGAACTGACAAGGTTTCCATCATCCTCTGACTAATCCCCCTCCCCAGTCCCCTAGATGGTCAATAACCCATAATTATGCATCTATGAATTTCTTCAATTTGGTTGAGTGATTACTTATGAATGTCTACTGAACACTTGATGAGCTCTGCCTTTAAGGAACTTACACTCCAACAAAGAAGCGAAGAAAGAAAGAAGACAATTATAGAACAAGAGTAGCATGAAGCAGAAAGTTGAAAGTATCAGCCAGGCACAGTGGTGCACACCTGTAATCCCAACACTTTGGGAGGCTGAGACAGGAGATCACGGGTTCAAAGCCAGCCTCAGCAACAGTGAGTTGCTAAGCAACTCAGTGAGACCCTGTCTCTAAATAAAACACAAAAATAGGGCTGAGGATGTGGCTCCGTGGTCAAGTGCCCCTGAATTCAATCTCTAGTACCCCTCCACACCAAAAAAAAAGTTGAAAGTTTCATAGGCATGCAACAAATCAAGCATCACCGGCATTCTGAAGGTCTGTCTTAATGAGAGCAGATTCTGAACTAGAGAACTACAGCTTTATAAGCCTCTCTCTTTAGACTTTCTTTGCACTTTCAAGTTAGCTTGAATCAAACAGGACCCATCTTCTGGGAGGTTTTAGGTTAGGCGGCTGCTTCTATCCATCATCACACCTTTGCAATTTCATCTGACACCAATCCTCATCGCTCAGGTATGGTTCTATTTTGAAGATTTTTTTTTTTTTCCATTACAGGCCCAAAGGGACTGACTATCTGGAGGCAGAACATTTTTGCAACGTGGAGGCGTTTGTGGTCAACTCTCAGAGGTTCACCCAGGATGCCTCTGCAACCACAGCGAGGGCTGGGGGGAAGGTATTCTCTCAGAATTTGGGGGGTAATATGGGCTAGTGTACCTGCAAGAAGAATAAGTGTTGTGTGATCTCCTGAACCAGCTCCTCCTCAGCATTCTCAGGATAAAATTTGGCCAGGAAGTGAAAGGTGACCGGTTCCTCCTTTGAAACATCGTGATCCAGCACCTGCAGAATTGCAAAGCAGAAGACGCACATACTGCGTCCGCCCCTATTCTTCCCATACTACCATCAAAGAACTTTTTGCAGGGAGAGCATACAATTTTTTCCCTGTTAATTTCTTCACATTTCCCACAAGTGGTGATTCTACAGTTGTAAGCATTCACAGAGCCATCCACACAAGGTAATATCTACCACCCACAGGGTTTCTGAACCAAATCAATCAATACCCCAAGGGGTAAGTGAAGCTAGGATGAAGGTTCAGATGTTTTCAAGGCCACAGAAAAAACTAGAAATGTATAATTCAAAGGTCTTGGCCACTATCCTCTATGGGAGACTGAAATGTTTTTGCATTTTTCTAAAGTAGTGAAATATTCCTTTGTTCTCTTTCCTTGTTGCCCACCTACATAACGTAGGTCCAGCTGGAATACACCTTAGAGATGATGAACTAGATTTTTGCAACATCATTTAAATGTTAACTCAGCAACAGAAGTGAAACATGTCCATCATAGCAACCCTTTGCTTCTAGGACCCTCCAGAAATGCCCCACAAAATGCTTGCAGTGCGGTCAATAAACCACTGCCTTTAATCTTCTAACAATTCCATCCACCCCCTGAAAAGCTTGAACCATCTGCTCTCCAGAGTGAATTTCATTTCAGGACATAAACATGCCATGTGACAAGCTACCAGGCTCCATTAACATGTGTCATAATTTATTTCCTTTGAGCAGTGGGTTCCATGGCTCCTGATGCCCTCAATCTAATATCCATTTGGCCAACACTCAGGTATGATTTAAAATTCACTTTGCTGAGAATCATAAAAACATATGCAAAATTTTGCTGTCTCTGACATATAACTCTTCATACTCCTGCCCAAATTACAGGGGACAGTGGCCAGTAACTCAAAATCAACCTGATCTAGGACACTCTCGCTGACATTGGCACTTCATGGAACTCAGAGGTTCATAATCATGGGGAATAACCATTTGAAATTTACAACCAGCAGGGATTTCAAAGTGAAGATTGAGATTACCCTGCACATATATAAACACTATTTGAACACTTCAGCTTAGAGTCACACTGGTAAAAGACAGGAGGCTTTCATTGTTTATCATAACATGCAGTCGGTAACAACTTCAGGCAGGCAATTGCAGGGGGTACCAATTAGGGTAAGAATTAGACACTGACTTACTTAAAGATTCAGGTGTCTTTTTAGAAGTGACAGACAAAAGCAGATGGTCCTGTTCCCCAATCATCTTCATGGTTAGGTGGGCAGGTAAATATATAAGCGTGTCTTTGTGTGAACATATGAGCCCACGCAGAGGGCAGCTCCCCTAGGCAGCACCCCAGAGAATCCCAAGAACAAATGGGCATTGTTCCTTCGCCACAGGCATAGGCACGTCCTTTATTCCTTGGATCACATTAATGATTAATTCAAGTTGGGCCATGGTGTTCTCAAAAAGACTTAAAAATTCCCTTAAGAACATGAGCCCCAAGAGAATCTTTCAAAGACATAAATTGGTTTTTTTAAAGTATAAGATAGTAGTCATTTTTATTCATAAAGCCTGCCTACTGACTCAATAAACTGAAGGGCACAAAGCTAGAAGCAATCGGGCTTGGGACAACAAGCAAAAAAGCCAGGACCAGCAAGGGTTTAATCCCAGTGAATTCCGCTTGCCTAGGAGAGCCCAGCGGGAACAGCATTTCTGGGACCTGCTGTCTGCACCACTCAATTCAGGAACTTGCCCCCTTCTCTACCATGTAGCCATGAAGTCCTGATGATGAGCGAATAAGCTAAGCGCTTGCTCAGGGTAAAATCTGGAAAGCACACATCTGCCCCATTGATTCTGTGGAGTCCCAAGCCCAACCTTCTTGTCCATTTTGAGCCAGGCCACGGTGTCCTTGATTGTGTACTGTAGTCCAAAAAACCAGGTTTCCCGAAGACCCAGAGTCCGGCACACCAAATCAAACAGGTCCTTCCCTTTCCATTTCACCTGCAATATAACAAGCCAACAGGGAAGGACGTTGTGAGTAAAAATCATAACCCACTCGCCTGCAAAACAGTTCTCCACACTCACTGATACTAAGATGGCTGATGAGCACTGAATTCCTAAATAATTTTAAAGCTTCCCACACAAAACCATGAGTGGGAAAATACCAATTAGAGCTTAATGGCTTAATCACTGCAGAGTATACACAATACCTCCCTTGGACAGTTCCTTACAGATCTTAATATCCCCAAAGCTGCTAATTTAGGAAACCTGGTAAATAAGCATTCTCATTTAGGAAAGTCAAGCCTCCTGAGTTAACCCAGGGAGATGGCCAGCTTCTGAGACATTAATTCCCTTGAGATCTTGTTGTTGCTTTTTTATAAATCATTCTGCCTTTTTATAAAAGACTAGCATTAGTGTGTGTGTGTAACTTAAAGACTGGTTTTACTAGATGTTTTTTAAATATCGGGGAGGAACTTGCAACCAAAGTCATAAATCATGGAAAAAAGAACCATGAGAGACCAGGCAGGCCAATCACAGGTCTCTCTATCACAGATGTTCAACTGGGCCAAAGGCAAAGTAACTCGTCCGTAATCACACAGCAATTTCAAATTCTTGGTTTCTAAGCTCAGGTGACAGACAGACATCCATATACTGTGGTATGTTACCCTACAGACTCACTTTCAAAAGGACCTGAAGCAACAGCTGCTAAACCCTTTTCTCAGCTAGTCAATCGTAGCTAGAAAAGCAAATTCAATATTAGAGGAAAAGAATGTCTAGCTGCTTAGCGAATGTTGCCACCTAGTGGCTTTCCAATTAAATCTCCCAGATTGTTTCCATACTACCCCCCTCAGCTACCACTTGCCAGATTCCTGCCCCAATCACCTCCAAGTTATCAGATGGACAATGAAATCCACACTCAGTTGCAAGTATAATCACCTGAGGCACATTACAGACACAGCAGTCATAGAGTAATCCTGAGATTCAAATGCAAGGACACCAAACACGGGAAGAATGAGACCACTTGATTGCAAAAGCCTCTGTCCTTTTACCCTCATTAGAAATCTCCAAAGTCCTGGGCTGGGATTATAGCTTAGTGGTAGAGTGCTTGCCTCGCATGCGTGAGGCCCTGTGTTCGATCTTCAGCACCACATACAAAGAAATAAAATATTGTGTCCATCTACAACTAAAAAAATTTAAAAAAAAGAAATCTCCAAAGTCCTGGCATACTGAAGATGTATAATGAAAAAGGAATGGGGAACATGTAGGTTTTAGAGACTTGTTAGGAAAAAAAGAAAAGAAAAAAGAAGTTAGAACCCTAATATCTGACTTTTTGCTAAAACCTGGTTCCACAGCAGAGTTTTCAAGTAGGATTTCTGTTTTTAATAGATGTGAATGAATGGTGTGTTCCCCGCAGGTACTCAACAGGAGAGGCCATCTCTTCTGTGTTGCATTCCAGCATTCCAAGTCCAGCAACCCAGATGGAAGGACAGACACCAAGACTGCAGCAGACAAGTGCTTGAGTTGCATGTGGGCTTTTTTGTGTGTGTGGGGGGGGGTACCAGGGATTGAACTCAGGGGCACTTGACCACTCAGCCACATCCCAGCCCTATTTTGTATTTTATTTTGTATTAAGGTCTCACTGAGTTCCGTAGCACCTCGCTGTTGCTGAGGCTGCTTTGAACTTGTGATCCTCCTGCCTCAGCCTCCAGAGCCACTGGGATTACGGGCGTACACCACTGCGCCCAGCTGCTCTTGTTCTTTACTGGGGCTTTTCTCCTATCTTTCTCTGACTATAGTAGAGCCCCTGGTATACAACAAAGATTATTAAGATTAACAAAGTCTTTAGAGATTATTTTGAATAAAATAAAGTGACAAGTTTTATTTTTAAAAGATTATAGTCTTTCCCCAATTTTAATGCTGAATAATGGGCATACCCATTGCCCCATCTGACAATCGAACAAAGGGTTTTTAATTCACAGCAGGTTTTAATTCCTACAGGCAGACTTCACTGAAGAAATGTTATTTTGGAAAACTGGAAGCTTCAGGATGCCGATTATCCTCTTGTCTCTATTTTAAGCCAGCACACAGTATATAAATTATAAATGCCTACCTTGCTATAAGATGATGTACCATTAAAGAATAGGCATTAGCGTGGAGAAGTTAAACACCCAAGGGCCAAGAGGATCAAGGTAATGATTCCCAACATGCCATAACTTACAGCCAGGGCTGGGTTTTGGCACGAACAGGCTGTCTGCAAGTGGGATGTGCAATGCATCGGAAGAAAAGCTGCCAAGGGAAGGATGAGTGAATTTCCCGACTTGGGAGTTTAAATCCTCAAATATAATATTGTATTAATGCAGTTTTCCTGCATTCCCTTCTACTTCTTTGTTTTTAAAATGCAAAACTATCTTTGTTGAATGCAAAAAGACAATGTCTTTCCCCTCATGGAGCTTGCAATAAAGTAAGAAGGAGAGAAAGAATTCTCATAACAATTCAGAATGCCCTACTTAGCGGGGATTTCCTACTTATATTTTTAACTTTGGTGCAAAGAATCTCAGACTGTCAGAGTTGGAAATGAGCCTGAGTAATTAACTATCAGAGACCCAGCCCCTTTATGTACAAATAAGACAAATGAGTCACATATTATTTGACTGGCTGACAAAAGCAGGACCTCCCTTTTTTCATGGTGATTCAAAGTGGGCAAACCCCCTGTCCCTCGAGCACCTCTTTTCCTGTTCTATGGTCTTCTTTTCTTCTTGCTTTCCACCTTGTTCAGATAGTGACCAGTGTCTGAAATAACATCTGTTTTCATAAGAGCCAGATGTGGTTCATCTACAGCTTCATGTGAATTAAATTCCCTGTTACTGTCATTTATTCTTACAGCTAGTAAAGTGCACGTTCTGTGTGCCAGCACTGTGGGTCACTGGGGCTATAAAACGATGGAAGCAGGATGCCTGCAAGAGAAACAGGCAAGAACTCAGGTCAGAGAAGACTTAAAAGAACAAGTGAGAGGGGCTGGGGCTGGGGCTCAGGGGTACAGTGCTTGCCTCGCACGCATGAGGCACTAGGTTCAATCCTCAGCACTACATACAAAATACATAAATAAATTTTTTAAAAGTTTAAAAAAAAAGAACAAGTGAGAGTTAATTAGGGAGGGAAGGAAATACATCTCTTAAAAAATCATGATTGCGGGTTGGGGTTGAGGCTCAGTGGCAGAGCACTTGCCTTGCACGTGTGAGGCACTGGGTTCAATCTTCGGCACCACATAAAAATAAATAAACAAAATAAAGATATTGTGCCCATCTATGACTAAAAGTTAAAAAAAAATTATGATTGTGCCAGGCACAGTGGTGCACACCTTTAATCCCAGCGGTTTAGGAGGCTGAGATAGGAGGATCGCAAGTTCAAAGCCAGCCTCATCAAAATTGAGGTGCTGCAGGGTGCAGTACCACACGCCTGTAATCCCAGCACTTTGGGAGGCTGAGACAGGAGAATTGTGAGTTCAAAGCCAGCCTCAGCAACGGCGAGACACTAAGCAACTCAGTGAGACCCTGTCTCTAAATAAAATACAAAAAATAGGGCTGAGGATGTGGCTCAGTGGTCAAGTACCCCTGAGTTCAATCCATGGTACCAAAAAAAAAAAAAAAATTGAGGTGCTAAGCAACTCAGTGAGACCCTGTCTCTAAATAAAATACAAAACAGGGCTGAGGATGTGGCTCAGTGGTCAAGCCCCGCCCCCCCCCCCAAAAAAAATCATGATTGCTATAGGAAACCGCAAGTCATTTGCTGGAGCTGAAACCAATAGCCGGGCTCAGGAGCAGGCATTGTGGGAATGGTGCTCAATGCCCAACCAGGTGGCTTGACTTCAGCCCAAAGCCATAAAGGTTTAGAGGACTTAGGCAGAGGAGTGACAGGGCCAGATCTGCATTCTAGATGTGCTCTGACAACAGGGTGGGGAATTAGTTGGAGGAAGGAGCCTAAATCAAGAAGGACAGAGCGAAGGCCATTCCTGCAATGGGAAAGACAGCCTGAGAAATGGAAGCGAGCAATCATAGAACTGGTGCCTGAATGGGGACCAAAGGAGAAAGAATCAAGAGGGACACCTGCATTTCTAGCTTAAGCACCAGATGGTTCCACTAAAGGGAAGATAGAATACAGGAGAAGCAGCAAATTTGGGGAAAAACAGATGAGCAATTAAGTTTTAGACAAGATAAATCAAGCTGCCTGAAGAAATCAGGAAGAGATGCTTAAATAAATTTGATTTAAAGCCCTCCATTTATAAAATAACATGTTTAAGGCTAAGGTAAGAAGATTGCTTGAGCCCAGGAGTTCAAGGTCTGGGAAACATAGTAAGACCCTGTCCCCCTAAATAATAAAATAAAAATTCTGTCTTTAAGCAATTAAGTTTTCTGGGGGTTTGGAGTTATAGCTCATGGTAGAGCATCTGAATAGCATGCACAAAGCCTGGGTTAAATCCCTACTGAGGATGACGAGAAGGAGGAAAAGTTGTTTTCTGTTTGGATAAATCTAACCTCAACATGTTATTACCTATCTGAAGTGCTTTTCAGTTTTTTGTTTTGTTTTGGTATATACATGTACACACACACACACACAATTTTAGTTGTAAATGGACACAATACCTTTATTTTATTTTTATGTGGTGCCGAGGATTGAACCCAATGCCTCCTGCATGCTAGGTGAGTGAGTGCTCTACCACTCAGACACCACTCCAGGCCAAATTTTTCAGTTTTTGCTTTGTTTTTGTTTTGGTACCAGGGATCAACTCCAAAGTGCTTAACTACTGAGCCACATCTCCAGCCCTTTTATTTTGAGACAGGGTTTCACTAAGTTACCTAGGGCCTCGCTAAATTGCTAAGGCTGGCTTTGAACTTGCAATCCTCCTACCTCAGACTCCCAAACTGCTGGGATTACAGGTAAGCACCACCATACCGGGATGATGTTATACTTTTCAATATGCCCTTCCCCAGATGTATGAGGCTTGCTCAGTCTTCCTAATTGGAGTTTCTAGTTCTTTACAGACAAAAGCTGTTGGTTGTGCCAGCCGCAGTGGCGCACGCCTGTAATCCCAGCACTTAGGGAGGCTGAGACAGGAGAATCGCGAATTCAAAGCCAGCCTCAGCAACGGCGAGGCACTAAGCAACTCAGTGAGACCCTGTCTCTACATAAAACACAAAATAGGGCTGGGGATGTGGCTCAGTGGTCAAGAACTCCTGAGTTCAATCCCTGGTACCAAAAAAAAAAAAAAAGTTGTCGGATGTATATACTGCAGATTTTTCAGGATCCTGGCAAAGAGAGGTATTTGATTGTGAATAGGGCTTCCTTGATGTGGGCTGACTTGCCAGAACATGACAAGTTTGTCTTTATTTTTTTTAATTTCTAATATTTATTTATTTATTTTGGGACTGGGGATTGAACCCAGAGGTACTTTGCCATTGAGTCATATCCCCAACCTTTTTATTTATTTATTTTTTTGGTACCAGAGATTGAACTCAAGGGTACTCAACCACTGAGCCACATCCTCAGCCCTATTTTGTGTTTTATACAGAGACAGGGTCTCACTGAGTTGCTTTGTGCCTCGCTGTTCCTGAGGCTGACTTGGAACTTGCAATTCTCCTGTCTCAGCCTCCCAAAGTGCTGGAATTACAGGTGTGTGCCACCATGCCTGGCTTTGTTTTTTTAGAAAAGGTCCCATTAAGTTGCTGAGGCTGGCCTGAAATTTGCAATCCTGCCGGGCTCAGTGGCACACACTTGTAATCCCACTGGCTTGGGAGACTGAGACGGAGGATCATGAGTTCAAAGCCAGCCTCAGCAATTTAGTGAGGGCCTAAGCAACTCAGCAAGACCCTGTCTCTAAATAAAATATTAAAAAAAGGGCTGAGGATGTGGCTCAGTGGTTAAACACCCCTGGGTTCAATCCCTGGTACCTAAAAACAAAACTTGCAATTCTCCTGCCTCCGCCTCCAGAGTCACTGGGATTACAGGCACGCGTCACTACTCCTGACTTGTCTTCAGTTTTGTCACTGGCCCACTGCATTGTGCTGATGCTGTGAGGTGGCTCACTGTCCTCTGAAGGTCTTCCTAGATTATAGATGCCTCTGACTAGGAGCAGCATTCACCACAGTGCCCAAGTGACTATGTGCATATAAGTCACAGCAAGCAGTGGCTGTCCAATGGAACTGAACTTCTTCAAAAACCCAAGGCTCAGTGACTTGGAGCACAATTAGTCCCACACACTCATTCCTTCCACAGATATTTAGTGAACACCCATTGTATCTAAGCACCACGCAAGGTGCAGGGGAGAAACAAGAGATGAATCCCCACTCTCACAGGTCTAGAGTACGACTAGCCAGGAACAGATGATCATGTCCCTCAGCCCACACAAAATCCACCCAGGTGTTTATCAGCACTACACTTGTGCCACAACAGAGACACCAAGGGCTGTAGGGACCACATAAAAAGGAATGTGAGGGGTAAGGAAATGTCATCTAAACAGACTCCTCATGGTGGGAAAGAGAAGCCAAGCAAAGTCTGGGCTTGGAGGAAGAGAAGCCTGTGAAAAGTGGTGTCCTAGGTAGAGGGAATAGTATATACAAACATCTGAAGGCAAAAAAAAAAAAAAACAAGTCCAGATTGTTCTTATAGGAAATAACAGTACTATAGTTTTGTTTAAGATGAGAATTCTATTGTGTTTCTAAAACTACCATTTCAATCCAATACTTTTGTCAATTGTCCAACTCCACATCTCGCATCTGAACCACAGAACACAGAAAGTTATCTGGTGACTATTTTCTCCAGTTTCCCAAGGATGGAACATAACTAGTATCATTCTAAATACACAGGAGACAAGTTGAATTGTTACTGAGATGGATGCTTCAGGACATTTGGGCTTAATTCTTTCCAGGAACCACTCTAAAAATCATAGATATGTTGGTTATCTACCATTGGTATGAATTTCAACACTGTCACTGTATGACCTTGAGCAGGTTATTGAATTTCCTTGTGCTTTGCAACAAGGATAATAAACAGAACCTGTCTTAGCAGACTGATCTAAGGATTAAGTGCATTAATACATTTCAAAAGATTAAGATAGTGCTCGACCTGGAGTAAATAAACACTCAATAAGGGGTAGTTATTGCTAATTCTCATCCTGCCTTCTCTCCTTGGATTCTCAAGTGGTGCTGTTTAAAGCCTCCCAGCCCTGATCCACAACAGGGATGATGGATGACAGATCGAAAAGGGCACCATCAATTCTCCTTGAGTTAACCATACAATCACTCATTTGACAAACATTTATTGAGCACCCACTACATCCTAGTCATTGTGCTCAGTACAGGAGATAAATGATGAATCAGAACAAAACATGGTCCCTGTTTGCGTCTGACCAGGAAGACAGGTAAATGGATAACAAAAATGTACCTGGTTAAATGCTAACAGAACAGGGTGCTGTGGGAACACAAGTCAAACTGGGGGTCTTGAGCATGAGGGGTTTCACGGAGATGCTGTCTGAGCTGGGTCTCGGAAGCCAAGTGGTGGGTGGTCTTGTGGTTGAAGGAGCTGACAAAAAGGAGGTCACACCAGGCAGAGGGAACAGCATGTTTGCTGCTTGGGTCCAAGCTGTTGCAAAGTGAAGGAATGTTCTTTGCACTTTTCTAGTATCTGACAAACAGCATAATTATCCAATCTGCAGTACTGAATGTTCAATGCAGTACTGAATATGAAGCTTCGGCCCAACGCATAAGAAGATTCTGACTCTCCACGACAGATCAGGAACCTAGCTGTTCAAGCTCTGATCAGAGCAGGTGTACATCCTGCAATGGTACCTGCAGGACTTGAAGCTGAGAAGGATGAGTCCCTGCTTATTTTCCTGTAAAACAGTCCTTTTCCTGAGCTGAGGGTGTACTTCCATGGCAGAGTGCTTGCCTAGTAGTGTGAAGCTTTGGGTTCAATTCCCAGCACGGGGGGGGGGGGCCTTTTCTGACACCTGGTGGCACATTAAGTCTTTTAGGCCCTGCATCCACACTATTTACAGGTCTTTTTGTTAGGTATTCTATTTTTTCCTGAACAGGTTGCTAAAAATAGACAGCTCCTGGTCCTGATGAAGTGTGCACTGAAACCCATCTCTTTCCACCCAGCCAAAGTGTTCAACTGCTCCATGCCCATGGCAGTTCCCTGCCTCATCTCAGCTTAGCAAAGAGGATGGAGGCAGGCGTTTGTTTTGCAGAGAGAAAAGAGAGGTGGGGCAGTGAGGAAAATGGTTTGCAGGAAGCAGCAGAGATCTGGATTGCATCATGTGGAAGGAAGTGCCCCCCCTGCAGGCCTCATCCTCAAGGTGCCCTTCAGGCGCAGGGGCTAGAGGGAGAGTGTGCAAATGTGATGCTGCTCGACTTTGTGGCTGTGCTTTCCTGTTACTGTTAACAGACTGCGATGCAATTTCATAGATATATACTTGTGCCGATATCAAAGATAGATGTGTATGAACTTTATAAACAGGACTAAGTGCTGTCAGCTTGTTATTTTTTGTAGGAGCTGAATTTATGAGCTTTACCCAGAGTGAAGTACTTGTCATTTATCAACCTAGAATGTTTTAAGTAAATAGCACTAAGCACTTACCCTCCGCAGCAGGAACGTAGCTAGAATGCAGCACTTTTGTGTTATAGGAAGCAAATGGCAACAATAACCTGCAGGGCTGATTGGGGTCTATTAACTGGGGAGGCTTTATGAATAACTTCTACTGACAACCATCTTATAGTTGGCCAGAGTTATACTCAATCCTGAAGCTGCCTTTTTCTTTTTCTTTTTCTTTTTTTCCTTCTGGGCATTGGCAGTCTTCACATTGCATTTCTCCCATTTCTTTGTGCCATGAAGTCAGTGTTACTATACTTGTACCTTGTACTTGCTGATAACAACAGGGCAGGGTGAGGTCAAAAGCAGCCACAATGGGAGAAAGGCCACAGCTAGACAAGGTCAACTCTCTTGAAGAAAGTGAACCCAATTTGGCTGTTAGATGTGAAATGCCTAAGAATTGGAACCCACAAAAACACTTGGGCTTTTTAGAAATGACTCACATCTGGAAAACGCTAAGAGAGAAGCAATATTCTGTTTCATAGAGGTCTGGAGGGCTTGATTACCAGTCACACAAGCAATGCTATTTGACTAGTTGTCTACTCCATAGAGGATGAAAGACAACTGAGGACCCCAACGTTCGCTTATCAGGCTTCCTCCTAATTAGCTCACAAGCTGTCACAGCATTTGCCATAAAAATTGTCAAAAGGTTAGCTCCCTTGCAGATACAGCAACAGAAGGAACTATGCCTCCCCAAGCTCAGGGCATGTGCCACGTATTTGCCATTATTTCAGAAATGAAAAACTAAGGATAATGGTAATTTCCCTGTTCAATGTTTGTCCATAACTAACTACTGCAGTCATAGCTGGCCTATGAGAACAGATTTACAGACTTGGGAATTTAAGATTTAAACCTAAATACAACTTTTATTTGTCTGTTTCGAAAAAATAGATGCCAAATACCTCAATTTACAAGATAAACATGATAAAAAGAGGTATACGGCCTCTAGGCATGGTGGCACACGCCTATAATCCCAGCGACTCTGGAAGCTGAGGCAGGAGGATTATGATGAGTTCAAAGTTAGCCTCAGCAATGGCGAGGCACTAAGCAACTCAGTGAAACCCTGTCTCTAAATAAAATACAACATAAGGCTGGAGATGCGGCTCAGTGGTTGAGTGCCCCTGAGTTCAATCCCCTGTAACCCTCCCACACACAAAAAAACCAAAAGAGGCATAGGGACCACTGATGTGGCTCAGGGGTAGAGTGCTCCCCTAGCACGTGCAAGGCCCTGGTTCCACCCCCAGCATCCCTCTGGAGGGGGAAAAAAAAGGGAATAAAACATAATAAAAATAATTTTGCTATGCAGTAAGTGAATAATAATGAATCCCATTAAAATCTCTTCTGATTAATCAAAAATTTTAAAAGTATAGTATTATGGCTATAAAACCAACACTTCAACTCAGGATATAGTATCACCACACCAAAAAACAAAACAAAACAGGTTCTTTTATCTCATGAGCCTAATGCAAAACCACCCTGCCATTTCCTTTTGCAACTAAAGGATATACCACTCCTACACAGGCATTATTTCTCAACATGAGGGAAAAAGGGATCCTCCAAATAGAAACAAGATCATAGCAAGAAGAGATTTGTTTTCTCTGCTCTGCCGATCTTAAATCTGGGCAAGATTCAAACCTAAAGCCTCTTTGCAAAAATTCCCATCTCTAATCTCTTGCCCTGTCAGTTTCTGTCATAATGAACTACAGCAATTAATTTTCTTCTTCTAGTTCTCTAATCATCTGTTATTATACCGAATCTATTTAAATTATTGGTTTCAAGGCTCTTCTCCAAATCCTTTCTTCTTCCTTCAACCAATTACCTCGCCTTGTTACAATCCAGCCTGTGTATCTCCAAGACAGCAAACCTGTGTGCTTCCAGCCGGGCCTGCCGGCCGATGCATGTAATCCCAATGGCTTGGAAGGCTGAGGCAGGAGGATCACAAGTTCTAAAAGCTAACCTCAGCAACTTAACAAAGCCCTAACCAACTTTGTGAGACCCTGTCTGAAAATAAAAAATAAAACAGGGCTGGAGACATGGCTCAGTATTTAAGCAGCCCTGAGTTAAAACCCTGGTACCTAAAAAATAAAAACCTATGTGCTTCCATTCATCTGTAATCAGAATTTGGATAAGATCTACTCCTTTATTTCATCACTGCCCTTCCCCTACACAATATCACATACAAGTCAGTATATACGTTACAAATATGGAAAGTGTGGAGTTTGTCTTTCCCCAAGATTCCTGTCTTTCCTCCAACTCTGTAGATCACAAACTCCTTGAAGGCAAGGGCTAACACACACATACACACACACTTAAATCTCCCAGAACCCAAGGAAGTGCTACATAAATGCTTGTGGTTGGCTGGTGATTTTGATGATAATGATGATGATAACTAGATGAGGCTTCTAAGTAGAACAGACTTCTAAGTAATGATTGCAATGATGCAAGAATTTATGACACTCCTTATTAAAATTCTAACTGCATAACTAGACCTTAAGGTATATATTTTCCCCCTTTGGTGACACATACTGATTTCCTCTCTCTAAAAATACCCTGGCAAAGAAATCCAAATACCAAAGAACTGAAGAAGAAAATTTTCCACCGAACAGAAGAGACTAGTAATATACAAATCACAGCACCTTGGGAAGCCACAACATAGAGGTTTTGAACTCTGGTAAGTCTCTAGTCTTTCAAAACAAAATGAGTTACAGTTTGTTAAGGGGGAAAAGTCCTTATATTTGCAGGTTCTGGCATCCTCCCCGCTGAAGCAGAAAGCAGTTATGGGATCAGCAGTGAACCCAGAGGGGAGATCTGGATCCTAGACTCCCTCCTTCCACCACACATAAGCCTGTGACTTAAGTGAACCACACAGTTCAGGGAGGCCCTAGTGTCTTCATCTGTGAATCTCTTATGCCCTATGCAGTCCCCAGATTTTACAATGCAATGAATAAAAAAGATGCACTTGCTTCAAACTTGGCTGACAGATGACAAAGCTAAAAGAAACAATACAATTATAGTGCTATAAAAGCAAGACAGTCCCCTCAAAAGCAAAAAAGGCAATCTCTATCTGTGGGATTTAGTTCACAACATGAGAGCAATCACAGCCCTGTCGAACAGCTATAAAACACCAAAACCTGCTGTGTTGGGTAAGTCATTTAACCTCTTTGGGTCTCAGCTTCTGCAATCATCAAGTGGTCTATCAGAATTAAAACCACCCTCTGAGTACACAAGCTTGAGATGGTTTTGTATAAACCACGTCGTACTTTTTTCATTGCTATAATTTCTTGTTAATCCTTTAATGCCCCATTCTATACCTTGAAATCATTTTAGGGATGTAAATGACACTTAATATTTTATTCCTGTGTGGTTTTTCCATTCCTTTCCCTTACTCTGGTTCTGCTATCATGTTCCTTACTCCTAATAATCAAGAGTTGGTCGTAAGTCAGGCGCGGTGGCACAAGCCTGTAATCCCAGCACTTAAAGAGAGGCTGAGACAGGAGAATCATGAGTTCAAAGCCAGCCTCAGCAACGGCGAGGCGCTGAGCAACTCAGTGAGACCCTGTCTCTACATAAAACACAAAATAGGGCTGGGGATGTGGCTCAGTTGTCGAGGGCCCCTGAGTTCAATCTCCAGTACCAAAAAAAAAAAAAAAGAGTTGGCTGTATAATAATGAATTCTCCAATGTAACAAAAATGATAATTAGAAAGCTGCTGAAAAGTAGAAGTTTTCAGGACCTAGCATGCTGTTGATAATCAGCAATTATCAGTGATTACAAATGTTTGAAACACTGAAAATACAAATTCAGCAGAGAGCTATGGATAGGAAACAATAGTAAATTCAGGGGGCTGGGATTATGGCGCAGTGGTAGCGTGCTCGCCTAGCACGCATAAGGCACTGGGTTCGATCCTCAGCACCACATAAAAATAAAATAAAGATATTCTGTCACCTACAACTAAAAAATAAACATTTAAAAAAAAATTGGCCTTCTCGTTTAAAAAAAAAAAAATAGTAAATTCAGTGAGATAAGACACAGGACTAAATTTCAAATGCCTAAACATTAGCAAAACTAGCACATTATGAAACACAACTCACCAAAAAGTATTATCCAATGGATTATTCCTGTCCTGAACATTGCAAAAATTACAGATTATATGTAAAAATATATTTCTTTAAAGAAACTCCCAGTGGGGCAGAGGGGTACTGCTTAGTGGTAGAGCAAATGTTTAGCATACACAGGGCCCTGGGATCAATTCCCAGCAAAGCCCCCACACCCACACACACAAAAAGCTTCCTGCACAATACATCCAAAATATAATCCATTTGTGCAAACTAGCTTGTGTAGTATGCTGACCCTAGCCACCCTAACCAGCAAAGAAATTTTAAATGTTCTGTCTCTGTTTCTAGCTTGATGTTTTGACTATGCTTCTGGATCATCAGTGATAACAACACTAACTTTTAATAACATTGGAAGGTATGAATGGCTACATAGGACTGGTGAAATTTTCTGCAAATGATTGAGAAAAAACTACTGTGGGCTACAGACTTTTTTAGACATATTTATGAGACTGATATAATTTCAAAATCAACAGGAGTAGGATAGTAGGCAAATGCACTACTGGGAAATTTAAAACCACAGATGGGTCCAGATAAGTTAGTAATTACTCCGGGATTCAGTTTTAAATTTTATCTGAAAGTCAAACTATAGAAACTACTGAAACTAGGTGACTAAAAATGGCAAGGTGGATGGGAAAGCCATAAGCAACATCACTCACTAACAGAGAGTTTCTGTGAATTTTCTAAAGCTAGGTCCAAATTTAGCAAAGCAGGGAAGACTGAAGAGTTGAAGGCCCAGTGTCTTTGGAAATGATGTACTCTGCCGCCACCTAGTGGTGCCACCGTGATCCCTAAACCCCAACAAGCACCTTAAGTTTCAGCATCTTGAGTCTCAGCACCGTGACTAAAGGTTTGATTAAAGGATTTTTTCCCCTTGAAGTCAACACTAATTCAGTAATAAATTTGTGTGCTAAAAATGTCCTAAAACATGTGGATTTAGAATCTAAATTAGACAAAGCACAGACAGGAGAAGAGAACACTTCATCCTGTAACAAACCAGAGAAGGCTTGTCACCAGCTGGCTAAAAAGATTAGCAGCTCTGAGAAAACTTGGTTCTGGGTTTTTAAAACTTAAAATGCTTTAACTTCTGAAATTAAAAATAAACAAGCACCAAGAATGTTCTTGGACAGGAATGCAAAACTAGCATGAATAATTGGAGGAGTCATCAAAAACAAAGAAAATGTCAAAATGACATATTTGGGGGGCTGGTGTTATAGCTCAGTGGTTAAGTGCTTGTCTAGTATATGTGAGGTACTGGGTCCAATCCTCAGCACTGTATAAAAATAAATAAAGGTATTGTGAAAAAAAGACACACTGGGGACAAAACAAGGGAGAATAACAAACAATGGCAGAAATCAGAAAAGAATCCTGCTGTCACAGTGGACATCAAGCTAAATAGAGATCAAATCATATTGTATATTATAAAAAAGAACATCCTTCAATAGGAATATAGCAGGCCAGGGATGTAGCTCAGTGGTACAGTGCTTGCCTAGCATATGCACAGCCCTGGGTTCAATCCCCAGCACTAAAAAGGGCGGGGGGTGGGGGGGAGTCCAGGAATATGGCATAAGATAAGCTCATTATATTTAGGCAAACTACAGAATTTAGAGGGTCTACAATCATAAAGGCATGGATAACCTGAAGGAGAATCAAAGAAAATGAAGGCGATAACTAATGGAGAAAAATTCATACAGCCACTAATAGAAGACTTTTTCTTCTTATTCCTACATTCCCAGCTTAATATTTACCAAAGGCTTACTGTGGGTCATGTAGTAGACTCAATTCTTGCCAAGATTCACCTCACTTCTCAAACCACCCTGTAAGAATGATACTGTATTATTCCCTCTATATTACAGATTTAGCAACTGAGTTTTAGAGTGTTAAGTCCAAGATTACCTCTGGCACAGGTGGCGGGGCATTTCCCAGGCCAATTTACCCCTTCAACTAGGACTAATAGCTAAACTCTTATTTCCTAAGCAACATTTTCCCTGTCCTTTGGCAGATTATTCTCACACCTCCCTGAGATGATTTACTACAAAGGAAATACAAAAAAAGGAAGGAGCACAGTGGGCCTCTTCTACCTAGACCACTCAGGTGATAGGATGTTGAAACAAGGACCCTAAAAATCACGTTTTTCTTCTTTTTCAAATGAAAAAACTGAGGCCTGGAGGAAAGTGACATGCCCAAGGTCACACAGAGGAGCTCCACCCAGAAGCCAGGTATTCAGACCTCAGTTTAAAGTTCTCAATAATTTTACATAAGTGACACCTTGACCATGCACTGGGGCCAGATATGAGAAAGTGTGCTGACTTTTCTGAACCCAGCTCTGACCAGGTTTGTCCCAAGAACTCCCTCCTATCTGGCTGGCCTTGCTAGCCCTTGAACCTAGGGTCTGCTCATTCTTGATCTCAGAAGACCTTGATGTCCAAATTTACTTAACTCTAACATCTGCCTAGTTATCTTCCAGCCCCCAAAGGCTCCCACTGCTGCTCTGATTTCTTTTTTTGTTTTTGAATTTCTTTTTTTGAGAGATGAGGGCTCTATTACCTAGGCTTTATTTTAGACCAAAGGCAAGGAATCCCAAGGAGATCTTGGGCAAGTGAGAAAGATTCACTTATGGAAAACATCCATGTGATTCAAAAAGACAAACTAGACATTGAATCAATATAGCAGAGGTTGTCAGTCTTATCATTCACCCAGCAAAAATGTAAGCCCCCCAGCAGTGTGGTTATTTCATTGCTTAGCTATATATAGTAACAGGATAATACGACTCTGTATCAGCACATCAAGAAACGTAAATACAGCCAGGCTCAGTAGCGCAAGCCCGTAATCCCAGCACTTAGGGAGGCTGAGACAGGAGATTCAGAGTTCAAAGCCAGCCTCAGCAACAGCAAGGCGCTAAGCAACTCAGTGAGACCCTGTCTCTACATAAAACACAAAAGAGGGCTAGGGATGTGGCTCAGTGGTCGAGTGCCCCTGAGTTCAATCACCAGTACAAAAAAAAGAAAAAAAAAACGTAAATACTTATTTCAGAAGAAAGGCCAACATCTCCCCTTTTAACTGCTTCAATCCCACACTGCCCTCCCAAAATTGATATCCTCAAAGGGGATCCTATGCCTAAATCTTGGGGAGTCAAGGAATTAATATCTTAGGGAAAATACAAGAGTTGGTCTTTTTGTCTTCTTCTGAAGTTTCCTTTTGTTATGGACAACTTATGCCCACTTTTTATATGTTGGTAATCAATCTGATTATAATTCCATTTGGGTATGTGAAAACACTTAGGATGCCAACCAGCAGGAGAAAGCTTTGTTTTCAATGTAAGATGGTATTAGAATCTCCCACAACTCAATTTTGAGAAATTTTTCACATTTGGTTCTTTTTGCTGATAGATTGAATTATTAGAGTAAAATTCCAGGCTAGATAAGAAATAACATAACCGTTTAGCCTCCTGGCAAATTACATTCAGCACCCACTTTCTCAAAATGACAAATATCAAACCTTTCAAGTGGAAAAATCTTCCAAAGCACCAAGCCAATTGTGCAATGCAGCAAGTAGTGCGAGGGAGAGATTTTCCCACTATGTCTGCAGCAAAATGTCTTCACTTATTACCATAAAGTAACATGACTCATAAGTAACTACCACTGGTTCTAAAATTGAGTCCTTCTTGGAAGGCCACCAACATCTGACCTTAATAAAGCAAAAATTCCACAAGTATCATCTCTCTTTTTTATTTTCCAAAAATGTTCCTGCTATCTCCTTGCATCAGCACCTTGCCCAGTTAATGTACAACATAAAAACAGGGCAGGGGATAAGACTAATCGTTTCTCTGAGTTCCCTCTATCATCATAAATCAAGCTACTATTGCTTTTAACAGAATATTCTAACAACGTTTACAAATGGATGTTTCCACTAGAATTTGCAGTTCATGCAGATGTAACAACCTGACAAATCACAACAGGGAAGCATCCAAGGTGACCCAAGCCTCCTACTTCAGGCCAATTATAGTCCCTTCCCCACCACACACATTTTTTTATTCAGGCAT
Organism: Geosciurus inauris; assembly: GCA_004024805.1. Classification (NCBI taxonomy): domain Eukaryota; kingdom Metazoa; phylum Chordata; class Mammalia; order Rodentia; family Sciuridae; genus Geosciurus; species Geosciurus inauris. The sequence continues at coordinate 109,966 of PVHX01003235.1, forward strand.
TACAGTTGAATGTAATGATAGGATCTGTTGTTATATATTCATACATGCACACAATATAACAATATAATTTGGCCATATCACTCCCCAGCACTTCCCCCTCCCTCCCTCCCTCTATTGATCTCCCTTTGATTTTCATGAGATTCTCCCCTCACACCTTTCTTTTCCTTTTTCCTCTCTAGTTTCCATATATGAAAGAAATTATAGTCCTTTTTAATTCCTCCTTCCTTCTAGGTACTAAGCATTCCAAAACCCCTTATAACTAATGTGCAGAATCACATTTCATTGACGTGGAAACAGGTCCAGAAAGCTTAAGCATCATGTCCAAGGAAATAGTGTAACTAGAATTCAAGCCTAGGTTTGTCTTTTTTTTTTTTAATTTTATAAAATATCTTTATTTGTTTTTATGTGGTGCGGAGGATTGAACCCAGTGCCTCACGCATGCAAGGCAAGCACTCTACCAGTGAGCCACAATTCCAGCCCTTAGGTTTGTCTTATTTCTTTTTTTTTTTTTTAATATTTTTTTTTTTAGTTGTAGGTGGACAGAATATCTTTATTTTATTTTATGTGGTGCTGAGGATCGAACCTAGTGTTTCACGCGTGCTAGGCAAGCACGCTACCACTGCGCCATAACCCCAGCCCCAGGTTTGTCTTATTTCTAAGCCCACGTATAGGACAAATCCAAACTGCTACCTATCTTTGTGCATTTTGAGAACTAAGAATGATTTTTATATTTTGTATTTTTTATATTTTCTATGTAAAATGATTAATATAAAAAATGGTTTTAAAAATCCAAAATATTTCATCCCTTGTGAAAATTACATGGAATTCAAATTCGTGTCCATCAAGTTGTATTCAAATACAGTGATGGCCACTGTTTACATTTTGTCTAAGGTTGCATTATTAAAATAGTTTTATTGAGATGATTCACATACCCTTAAATTTCACCTACTTAAATTGTACAATTCAACATTTTCAGCATATTTACAGAGTTGTGCAACCATCACCACAATTTGAGCACATTTTCATTAACCACAAGAAAAAAACCTCCTAGCTTTTAGCTATGACTTCTATGTACCCATCCACTAAGCAACCACTAATCTACGGTCTGTCTCTATAAATATTCCTATTCTAGATTTGCATGTGAAAGGACTCATACAACATGTTCTTTTGTGACTGGTTTCTTTCATTTAGCATAATGTTTTCATGCTACAATGTTGTAGTGTGTATTGATACTTCATTTTATTTTATTGCCAAATAATATTCCATTGTATTGATATACCACATTTTATGTATCCACTCATCAGTTGATGGACATCTGAGCTGTTTCCACTTTTTGGCTATTGTGAATAATGCTACTATACATGCACAAGTTTCTCTGTAGACATGCCTTCATTTCTCTTGGGAAGATATCTATGAGTGAAATTACTAGGCCATACAGTAACTCTATGTTTAATTGAAGAACTGCCAGACTGTTTTCCAAAGTGGTTGCCTGTCTACATTCTGGCCAACACCATTTGATTTTTTTATTCCAAATATCTCAGTGGTTGGCTCTATTATGGTAAAGTTCTCATTGTGTGTGTGTTTGTGATGCCAGGTATTGAACTCAAGGCCTGTGCATATGAGGCAAGCACTCTACCAACTGAGCTATATCCCCAGCCCTTTTCATTGTGTTTTTGATTTCCATTTTCCTACATATAGAGCATCTTTTCATGTGTTTTACTGGCTATAATATCTTCCTTGAAGAACTCTGTATTCAGATCCCTTGACAATTTTTAAATTGTGTTATTTCCTTCTTTTATTATTAAATATTAAACTGTAAACTTTTTTTCTTCTTTGAGCTACTGGAAATTGAACCCAGGGCTCACGCATACTAAAAAGTGCTTTGTGTGTTTTTTTTTTTTTTTTTTTAAATGTTTATTTTTTAGTTGTAGGTGACAGAAAATCTTTATTTTATTTTTATGTGGTGCTGAGGATCGAACCCAGTGCCTTATGCGTGCTAGGCGAGCACGCTACCACTGCGCCATAATCCCAGCCCCGCTTTGTGTGTTTTAGATAAAGCATAAGTTGCTACTACATTTTCTTATTTAATGGTGGCCATTGAAGCACAAAAGTTTTTAATTTTGCTTGAGTCCGATTTATCTGTTTTTTTAATTGCTTGTGCTTTTGCTATTATATCTAAAAGAATGTATGCTAAATTCAAGGAGATAAAGATTTATCCCTGTTTTCTTCTAACAGTTTTATAGTTTTAGCCGGGCATAGTGGTGCATGCCTGTAATTCCAGCGGCTCGGGAGGCTGAGACAGGATTGTGAGTTCAAAGCCAGCCTCAGCAACTCAGTGAGACCTGTCTCTAAATAAAATATAAAATAGAACTGGGAATGTAGCTAAGTGGTTAAGTGCCCCTGAGTTTAATCCCCGGTACCCCAAAAAAGAAGAGTTTTATAGTTTTAGCTCATACCTTCAGATATTTAATTCATTATGAGTTAATTTTTTTGCATATGGCATAAAGGTTTTATTTCATTCTTTTGCAGATGACTCTTCTGTTGTTTCAGTACCACTTACTGAAAAGATTATACTTTCCCCCACTCATGGTCTTGACACCCTTGGCAAGAACCAGTTGACAACAGACCAATGGGCTTATTTCTAGACTCTCAATTGTGTTCCATTGATCTATATGCCTATCCTTATGCCAGTACCACACTGTCTTGATTATGGTAATTTTGTGGTAAATTTTGAAGTTGGAAAATGTGAGTCTTCCTGCTTTATTCTATTTCAAGATTGCTTTTTAGCTACTCTGGGTTCCTTGAAATTCCATATGAATTTTAGAATTGGCTTGTCAGTTTTTAAAAGATAATTGCATTGAATGTGTAGATAACTTATAAGAATAGTACCATGCTGGCACTGAAGCATGCCTGTAATCCCAGTTACTTCAGAGGCAGAGGAAGAAAGATCCCAAGTTTGAAGCCAGGCTAAACAACTTAGTGAGACCCTGTTTCAAAATAAAATTTTAAAAGCTGGAATGTAGCTCAGGGGCACAGTGTTTGCCTAGCATATGTGAAGCCCTGAGTTCAATCCCCAGGACCAAAAAAAAAAAGTTTTTATAGGGGCTGGGGTTGTAGCTCAGTGGTAGAGCACTTGCCTCACATGTGTGAGGCACTGGGTTCGATCCTCAGCACCACATAAAAATAAATAAATAAAATAAAAGATGTTGTGTCCATCTACAACTAAAAAAAAATTTTTTTTAAAGTTTTTATAGTTTTTTTGATACCAGGGATTGAACCCAGGGGAGCTTAACCGCTGAGCCACATCCTAGCCTTTTTAAATATTTTATTTAGAGACAGGGTCTCACTGAGTGGCTTAGTGCCTCCCTTTTGCTGAGGCTGGCTCTGAACTCTCGATCCCCCTGCCTTAGCCTCCCAAACTGATTTTTTCATATTGATTTTTTAGCCTGCCACCTTGCTGAACTCATTAGTTTTAATAGTTTTCCTGGATTTCTTACAATCTTTCTAAAACATCATGTCATCTGCAAACACAGATAGTTTTACTTCTTCTTTTCCAGTAAGGATACCACGTATTGAGCTTTCTTGCCTAAGTGCTTTGGCTAAAACCTCCAGTACAATGTTGAATAGAACTCTTAAGACTAGATATCTGGGTTGAGAATATAGTTCAGTGATAGAGGGCTTACCTAGCATGTGCAAGACCCTAGATGTGATTCCCAGTAATGGGGAAAAAAAATAGATATCCTTGTCTTATTCCCGACTTTAGGGGATAAGAGTAGAGTCTTAAAAATAAATAAGTAAATAAAACAGGAAAAAGAACACACAAAATATATCGCATGCCTAAGACATGTGAGTATTAGACTCTAGCACTGTCTTTCATCATTAAGTGTGATGTTAGCTGTGGGCTCTTCATCGCTGCTGTTCATCAGGTTAAAGAAGTTCCCTTCTGCTGGGCATGATGGTGCACACCTATAAACTCAGCAACTCAGGATGCTGAGGCAGAAGTATTCCAAGTTCAAGGCTAGACTCAATAACTTAGCAAAACCCTAAGAAATTTCCAAAATCCTATCTCAAAAAATAAAAAAGTTCAGTAGTTAAGCATCCTTGGATTCAATCTCAAGTACCAAAAAAACCCAAAACCAAAAACTTCCCTTCTGTTCCTAGTTTGTTGAATACATTATCATGAAAGACATGGATGAATTTTTTATGTGTCTACTGAATGATCATGTGATTTTAATTTTTTATTCTATTAATACACTACATGACATTATTTACATTAATTGATTTTTCTGATGTTCAACCAACCTTGTACTCCTGAAATAAATTCCACTTATTTGTAGTATATATTCTTTTTATACATTGCTGGATTCAGCTTGCTAGTTTTTTTATTGTTTTGTTTTTTTAGAATTTTATTTCCACATTCATAAGGTCTACAGTTTTCTTGTGATATACTTATCTGATATTGGTACTAATATAAAGCCAGTCTCATAGAATTATTTGAGCTGGGCACTATGGCACACAACTGCAATCCCAGCAACTCAAGAGGCTAAGGCAGGAGAATTGCAAGTTCAAAGCCAGCGTCAGCAACTTAGCAAGGCCCTAAGCAATTTATTGAGACTCTGTCTCAAAATAAAAAATGCAAAGAGCTGGAGATGTGGCTCAGTAGTTAAGACCCCTGGATTCACTCCCTGATACCAAAAATATAAAAGAAAATAAAACAAAACAAAATTATTTGAGAAGTGCTCCCTTCAATTCAATGTTTTTAAAGAGTTCGTGAAAAATTATACTACTTCTTCCTAAAATGTTCTGTAGATTTCAGTGGTCAAGCCAGAAGAGTCTCTAAAGGGTAGACCCTAAAATTTTCTTTATAGGTAGTTTTTTTTTTGTTTGTAAATAATTCAAATTCTTCATTTGTTATTGGTATTTTGAGATGGTCTCTCTTCCCTTTTATTTATTTATTTATTTTTTAGTTGTAGGTGGATACAACACCTTCATTTTATTTATTTATGTGGTGCTGAGAATTGAACCCAGTGCCTCAAATGTGTCAGGCAAGTGCTCTACCACTGAGACACAACCCCAGCCCCTGGTCTCTCTACTTGAGTCAATTTTGGCAGTCTGTTTCTTTCAAGGAATCTGTCTGTTTCAGCTATCTGTCATCAACTGCCATTTCATTTCTTTCTTGTTTCATGTCTTTTGTTGTTGTTGTTCCTCTATTCCTCTTTTACTCTTTGATCTTACTTTAAGTTAATATTTTTAATAAAACGCTTAAAATCGTAATGATTATTTCACTATATTTTAGATTGTTTTTGTAGTTGTTCTAGAGTTTACCATATAATCCCAACTTATCAGAGTCAACTTCAGGTTTACCCTAGTTTAGTTCCAGCAATATATGAACTATTACACCTAGCTGGGCACTGTGGCAAACGTCTGTAGTCCCAGCAACTTGATGGGCCAAGGCAGGAAGATCACAAGTTTGAGGCCAGTCTCAGTAACTTAGCAAGACCCTCAGAAAATTAGTGAGTCCCTGTCTCAAAAACAAAAAATAAAATAAAAAGGGCTGGGAATGTAGCTCAGTGGTAAAGCACGCCTGGATTCAATCCCTGGTACCAAGAGGGAAAAAAAAAATTACTCCTGTATAATTCCAATCTCTTTCCCCTTCTGGAGGGTATTACTGTTGTACATAGTACATCTACTAAATTTACATACCCAGTAATTCATTGTTATAGTTATTGCCTCACCATCAATCTGTTGTCATTTCCTTAGTCCATTACATCTCTGCTCACATCCACCTCTTTTGTGTTGTTATTGGCAAATGTATTACAGGTGCGTTACATTTCTACCTTCTATAAGCCCAACAGTACGTTATATACATTTATTTTATATAATTGTTTCTTAAATCCAGGTAAGAAAGGAGGAAGATATGCATTTATATTCTTTTATAATTACAACAATTACCCTTACCAATGCTATTTTTTCCTGTGAATTTGAATTACTGTCTAAAGTCATTTGCTTTCAGCCTGAAGAATTTCCTTTAAAATTTCTTATAAGGCAGGTCTTTGAACAAAAAAAATTGTATCAGTTTTTGTTTATCTGTTAAGATTTCATTTCACCTTCATTTTGAAATGTCCCTTTCCTCCATATCCAGTTTATGTATGGATCATTCATAGACGTATGATTTTTAGTTGACATGGTTTTTCTTCTGTCAGCTGTTAAAATTACTGGGTTCCCTTCTAAGTAATGAGTCTTTCTCTTTATGCATTCAAATTTTTCTTCTTGTCTTTGACTTTCAGCATTTTTACTGTGATGTGTCTTTTTGTGGATCTCTCTGTATTCATCCTACTTGGAGTTCACTGAGCTTTCTAGCTTTCTGAGTGTATAGTTATTATTTTTTTTAAAAAATGGAGAATAGGAGCTGGGGTTGTAGCTCAGTGGTAGAGCACTTGCCTAGCAGTGTGAGACATTGGGTTTGATCCTCAGCACCACATAAAAATAAATAAAGTGTTGTGTCCATATACAACTAAAAAGAAATATATATATAAGCCGGGCGCGGTGGCTCAAGCCTGTAATCCCAGCACTTAGGGAGGCTGAGACAGGAGAATCACGAGTTCAAAGCCAACCGCCAGCAAGGCGAGGCACTAAGCAACTCCGTGAGACCCTGTCTCTATATAAAAAACACAAGGGCTGGGGTTGTGGCTCAGTGGTAGAGCACTTGCCTCGCATGCGTGAGGCCCTGAGTTCAATCCTCAGCACCACATACAAAGCAATAAAATAAAGACATTGTGTCCATTTATAACTAAAAAAATATTAAAAAAAAAAAACAAAACACAAAATAGGGCTGGGGATGTGGCTCAGTGGTCGAGTGCCCCTGAGTTCAATCCCCAGTACCAGAAAAAAAAAAAACCAAAAAAAAAAAAAAATGAAATATATATATAAAATAAAGAAAACTGAAGACTAGCCAGGCGTGGTGGTACACACCTATAATCCCAGCAGCTCAGGAGGCTGAGGCAAGAGGATCACAAGTTCAAAGTCAGCCTCAGCAAAAGCAAAGTGCTAAGTAACTCAGGGAGACCCTGTCTCTAAATAAAATATAAAATAGGGCTGGGGGTGTGGCTCAGTAGTTGAGTGCCCCTGAGTTCAATCTCAGGTATTCCTCCCACAAAAAAAATAATGGAGAATAATTAGAATAAGATAAACTCCATGTTCGTATAAATATGTCAAAATAGACTCTACTGTCATGCATAACTAAAAAGAACAAAAATTTGAAAAACTGGAGATGTTTTAGCCATAGTTTTTCAAGTATTTTTCTGCTCCTTTCTCTTTTCCTGATACTCTGATTATACATTCACTGGTGTGCTTAATGATCTCCCACATTTCTAGAGGCACTGCTCATTTATTTTCATTATTTTCTTTTCCCTACATGTCAGCTTGCATAATCTCTATTAACCTATTTTCAAATTCACTAATTCTTTCTTCTGCCAGTTCAAATCTACTATTGAGTTCCTCTAGTGAATTTTTTATTCCAGTTATTGTTCTTTCAACTCCAGAATTTTCATTTGGTTCTCTTTTATAATTCATATCTTTTTGCTAATAATTCTCCATTTGATGCAACGGAATCATAACTTCCTTTACTTCTTTGTGATCATGCTTTCCCTTAGTCCTGTGAACATATGACAACTTGTGGGGTTTTGTTGTTGTTTTGTAGCAGGGATTGAACCCAGAGGCACTCAACCAATGAGCCACATCCCTAGCCCCCTACCCTTTTTGATATTTGTAGTTGTAGATGGACACAATACCTTCACTTTATTTATTTAGGGTTTTTTTTAATGTGATGCTGGGGATCGAACCCAGTGCCCCATGCATGCTAGGCAAGCAATCTACCACTGAGCCACATCCCCAGCCCTCCTCAGCCCTTCTTAAATTTTAGTTTGAGACAGGGTCTCTCTAAGTTGCTTAAGGCCTCACTAAGTTGGTGAGGCTGGCTTTGAACTCATGATCCTCCTGCCTCAACCTACCAAGCCAATGGGTTTACAAGTGTGCACGCACCACCATAACCAGCCCTATAATAACTTATTTGTAGACTTTTTTGTTAAATCTAACCTCTGTTCACTCTCACAGGCAATTTCTATTACCAGTTTCTTTCCACTATGTATTACTTTCTTGTTTCTTTGTATGGCTCATAATTTTTGGTTGGAAATTGGACATTTCAAATAATATACTGCAGCAACTCCAGGGACTGGAACATCCTCTCTGGACCTTGTTGTGAGCTTATCTTAGTTTAGTGACTAGCTGGATTATTTTAATTAAATCTATTTCACCCACATAGTATTAAGGCCCTCAGGGAGGTGTAGCTTTGGGTACGCCCACAGTCCCTTTGGTATGACAGTGGCTTTAGTAGGGCTCTCTTCTCTTTCCATGACTAAAATTCACCTGAACTCCATTCATTGTGGCTTATTGAGCTATTATTTTCTTTTTTTGGTACCGAAGATTGAAGTCAGGGGCACTCGACCACTGAGCCACATCCCCAGCCCTATTCTGTGTTTTATTTAGAGACAGGGTCTCACTGAGTTGCTTAGTGCCTTCGCCCTTGCTGAGGCTGGCTTTGAACTCCCAATTCTCCTGTCTCAGCCTCCCAAAGTGCCGGGATTACAGGCATGTACCACCGCACCCGGATGATCTATTATTTTCAACAATGCTCTGAGGCATAACTTATTATACATATTAATCTTATCAAACTATGGTTGTTTTGAGGAAACTGCTTCTGAGGTCAATATTTGATATTTGTTCTGACCCCAGGAGGAATCCTCCATTTCTCATTTCCTTATTATTTCCTACAAAATGAAACACCTACCATCTAAGCCATATCATTATTAAATTCACATATCTCCTCCTAATTGCTTTTTTTTGAAGGTTCAAGGTTGGGTTGGGTTGGAATGAGGCAGAGGGTAAGTGTGAAGGTTAGGATTAGAATCAGAATGAGAGTTTGGGATTTAGAAATGGGATTGGTGCTAGGCATGGTGGCGCACGCCTGTAATCCTAGCACTTTGGGAGGCCGAGACAGGAGAATCACAAGTTCAAAGCCAGCCTCAGCAAAAGCGAGGTGCTGAGCAATTCAGTGAGACCCTGTCTCTAAAAAAAACACAAAATAGGGCTGAGAGTGTGGGTCAGTGGTCAAGTGCCCCTGAGTTCAATCCCTGGTACCAAAAATAAAAAGAAATGGGATTGGTGTTAAGTGTCAGGATAAGTGGTCTGGGGTGCAGGTGAAGGTGAGTGGTGGTTTGAGTTTTTGGTTGGTTTGGGGTTAGAAAGTTAATTTGGGGATCATGGCTGTGTTAGAGAAGAGGTTGATGCTGGGAATTGCATTTCGGTTGTGTTTTAGCGATTAGGGAATAAAATATAGTAAAAAGGCTCCTGTTAAATATGAACGATTTGGGTTGAGGTTGTACTAAACCATAAATCACTATGGATTAGGGAGGCAGGCTGGGGAGGAGCCTCAAGTGAGAACTCAACTGCTTGTCCTTACTGTTTGTCCTTCTTTTCCCTGTACATACTCCAGATCCACCCCAAACTCCAACTGGACCTCCCCCACACCCCCTCCTTCAATCTGGAAATCCTTATGCAGAGGAAACCACCTTTGTCCACTGCATTTTCTTCCGCTTGCCACCCTCCACCTGCCACCCAGACATTCACCTGTTGGATGACCTCTACCCACTGCCACATCAGTCCCGTCTGTGATGCCTGCAGCTGCTCAAAATTTCCCACTCTGCTCAAGAGTGCCCTTAGGCATAAACTTCTCCACATTGCTTTGCAGATGGAGTTATTTCTTTTGGGAAAAGATTAGGAGCAATCTGTGTTTTTGGTTGGTTGGCTGATTGGTTGGTTTTGGTTTTGGTGCTAGGGATCGGACCCAGGGCTTCCTGCAGGCACTCTACCACTGAACTACACCCCAACCAGGAGCTGTTTTAAGGCCTGCTTCTGCCGGGCACAGTGGCGCACGCCTGTAATCCCAGAACTTTGGGAGGCTGAGACAGGAGAATCACGAGTTCAAAGCCACCCTCAGCAACAGCAAGGCATTAAGCAACTCAGTAAGACCCTGTCTCTACATAAAATACAAAATAGGGCTGGAGGTGTGGCTCAGTGGTGAGTACTTCTGAGTTCAATCCCTAGTACCAAAAAAAAGGGCCTGCTTCTGCTCTCAGCCAAAATCTCTGAGCCAGGGATCTGGGGATGGGAAAGAGGACCATGGCAAGCTTCTCTGTGAGTGATATTCCTGATTCTAGGAATAAGCACTTCATGGAAGGGAACAGGTAGGGACACTATAGCTCAAGGTCTCGGCTTGCCTTTCCTACTGTGGAACCACCACCTCACAATCCAGGACAGAGGCAGAAGCAGTTAGGGCTGAAGCTATTTCAGTATGCCATGCCCTGTTCCACAAATCGGGACTAGGTGGAAGAAGGGAGCCCCTTCTCTGAGGTACAGTCACCCATGACTTAGTCTCAGCAACAAGTAGCTCTGGCTAAGATGAGAAACAGTGAAGTTCTAGGGAGGAGGAGTCTTGGTACAAATACCACTGCCTCTCACCTTACCAAATTTTCATACTTTTTTCTGGAATAAATATATCATTATTTGCTGTTTTACCTTTGGACATAGTCATTAATAATTTTCACCGATTTTACAAGAAAATGGGTCAATGGCACTCCTTAACACCATCATGCTGGAATTCAAATCAAGTCTAAGTCTGTTTTGGTGTATAACAGCAGAGTTGAAGAGCTGAGTAAATCCAGCAGAAATCCTATGGCCTGCAAAGTTGAAAAGTCTGACTATGTGGCCCTACTATACAGAAAAAGTCTGCCAACCCCTGACTTAGGTCACTGCTGCCAATGCTATTGGTCCATGAACCAAATTGAGTTGTAAGGACTTAAATTACTTGGGAGGCAGTACTATATTGACTAACAGCTTAGTCCAAAATCCAAAATCTGCCAGGCAAGTGGTGCATGCCTGTAATCCCAGCCACTCACAGGCTGAGGCAGGAGGATTGCGAGTTCAAAGTCAGCCTCAGTAGCTTAGCGAGGCTTAGAGAAACCTGACTCAAAATAAAATATTAAAAAATGGGCTGGGGATATGACTCAGTGGTTAAATGCCCCCGTGTTCAATCCCTGGTACAGGAAAAAAAATCCAAAATGTTTGTGGTATTCGGTAGATATAGGCAAAATATCAGTGTTTTTTCCATGCCCTCAACAATCAACACAGAAGATTTCTGTGACCTCTGATCACCAAGAAGTATGTAGGAGCACGGTGGTACACGCCTGTAATTCCAGTGACTCAGGAGGCTAAGACAAGAGAATCCCAAGTTTGAGGCCAGCCTCAGCAACTTAGCAAGGCCCTGTCTCAACATAAAAAATAAAAAGGGGTGGGAATGTAGGTCAGTGGTTAAGCACCCCTGGGGTTCAATCCTCAGTACCAAAAAAAGAGAAAAAGAAGTATGTGGGGATTCTTCCCCACCAGCAACCAATTAGTCAATTCTTTTCTGCAGCAGACACCAGCTATATGTCCTCTTATTCAATTCTGACATGATCTACCTAGAGAAGTCAATCTATCTAGAAGTCAATCTATCAATTCATATCCCATAGGTTGAGGTCTCAGTCCCACAACTGCCTCCCCCATAGTAGCCAATCACAAGCCCCAGGATGTTTTACCTGTGCTTCTGATATAAATTAGAGTTCCCACCACCTCTTTGGGGTGCACTTCACCAATCCCTGGGAAACATTTATGTTTACCTATTTATTATAAAGGATTTTTTAAAAATGTTTTACTAAGCTGGGTGCCATGACACATGCCTATAATCCTAGCACTTCGGGAGGCTGAGACAGGAGAATTGCAAGTTCAAAGACAGCCTCAGCAACGGCGACGTGTTAAGCAACTCAGCGAGACCCTGTCTCTACATAAAACACAAAATAGGGCTGGGGATGTGGCTCAGTGGTTGAGTACCTCTGAGTTCAATCCTCGGTACCAAAAAAAAAATGTTTTACTAGTTGTAGATGGACCTTTATTTTATGTATTTATATGTGGTGCTGAGAATCAAACCCAGTGCCTCACACATGCTAGGCAAGTGCTCTACCACTAAGCCACAACTCCGGCCCCCATAAAGGATATTTTAAGGGCCACAGATGAAAAGACATAAGACTTATGGGAAGAGGCACAAAGCTTCCATGCCCTTTCCTGGGGCCCCACCTACCAGGAAGCCCCCAACATCTTTGGCTATCTAGAAGCTCTCCAAATCCTGTTCTTTTGGGGGCTTATGGAGGCTCCACTACACAAGTATGACTGATTAAATCTTTGGCCATATACCTTTAACCCCTCTGCCCTCCTCCAGGTTAGGTGTGGAGCTGAAAAGCTCCAATCCTTTAATCATGCCTTGGTCTCGTGATCAGCTCCTGTCCTGAAGCTACCAAGTCAATTCATTACCATACAAAAAGCCACTTTTAACTTTGGAGATTCCAAGGATTTTAGTTGTTGCATGCCAGGAAATCAGACCAAATACATATTCCACAATGTTACAGGTACCTGCCTCACTGAGTTATTGTGAAGGTTAAACATATGAATGTCAGCAGTGGCACACACCTGTAATCTCAGCAGCGCAGGAGGCTGAGGCAGGAGGATCACAAATTCAAAGTCAACCTGAGCAGCTTAGCAAGGCTCTAAGTAACTTGGCTAGACTCTGTCTCAAAATAAAAAAATTAAGAGGGCTAGGCATGTGACTCAGTGGTTAAGCGCCTCAGTGGTTAAGCGCCCCAGGGTTCAATCCCCAGTACAAAAAAAAAAAAAGTTTCAGTACATGACATTTAGAAAGTATTTAACAATGTGATAACTTATCATCAAGCTGGGCATTGTATGGAAAGTATTAGGTACCCTCTCTTAAGGTGTGTGTGTGTGTGTGTGTGTGTGTGTGTGTGTTTTGTTTGCTTGTTTGTTTTGTTGCTGTTGCTGCTGGGGATGTAGTCTCAGCTGTTCGATGGGCTAAGACAGGAGGATCACAAGTTCAAGACCAGCCTCAGCAATTTAGCAAGGTCCTAAGAAACTTAGTGATAACCTTGTTTCAAATTGTTTTAAAAACGCTGGGGATGTAGCTCAGTGGTAAAGTGCCCCTAGGTCAAATCTCTACTACCAAAAAAAAAAAAAAGTTTGGAAAAGGGAGCAAGTATAGATTTTCCATTAACGAAGATTTAACTTTTAATGCCTGGGGTCTATAACAACACTACCTAGAAAATAAAACAAAACTCCTTGCAGTTTAAGTTTAAACAGGACACTGTAAACCAGAATTCGCTACCACGGAAGCTTCCAGCCCCTTCCAATAATCATGAATGAAAATAACCCTTAGAAATGCTAAACCCAAGAGCCCCAAGTGAAAAAGCAGTAATTAGTTTTAACTTGTGGATTTGGGCCTAGATGGCCCCTTCCAGTTCCCACCGTCTCTATCTAAGCCCAGAGGAGAATAAATCAGAATTCCTCAATCTTCCACCTGGACTGTCACCGCGACGAAGGCGCCCGGGTGGGTGCCGGATGCGGGGACTCGGCGGGGCTCTCCTCGCCGCAGCCCGTCGGGGCTACTGGCCAGTTACCTCGCAATTGAACTCCATCTCGGCGTCCATGGTGACGATCCGCACGGTGAACGTCTTGGGCTGCTTCCTCTTCAAAGAGCTGAAGCTCATGCGGGAAGCGATGGCCCCCGCCATGGCGCGGGGCTCAGGCCCGGGACCCTCGCGCCCCAAAGCCTCTGTTTTGGACCTGTTAGCCCCCCTGGAGGAGCTGCACAGGCCTCAGGGCCACCATGGTGGCCGGCTGGCCGGCCCAAGCGCGAATTGGACTGCGTGGGTCCCCAGCGGCCAGCATGGGCCGCGAGGACCCTACCCGGGAGCGGAAAAGGGGAGTTGGGGGGCAGGCCCTGACGGCGGCAAGGAGGAGACGCTAGCTGGAGCCGACGGGGCGGGCGAGGCCCGACACTCCGAGACTGGGGCAGGGGACGCCGGGCACGCCCGGGGACAGGAATCCTAGACAGCGGCCGCCCGAGACCCGGCGCGCCTCTGGGCTGCCGACGGGGGTCGCGGGGCCGCGCTGTAGCAGGGCTCGCACGCGCGCGCGTGGCTGTCACCGTCCTCGCTCCGCGCGCCCGCGGGAAGAGTACCCTCCCGGCAGCTCCCAGCCTGCTCCCCGCCCCGCCCTCGGGCTTCCCAGAACGCTACACACGTGTCAACCTAACTCGTCAGTTCTTTCCCAGACGCCTTGAGTGGTTAAGAACGCCAAAGGAGACGGGACTTTAATTTCGTCCCGCCTCTTTTAGGGCGACTCCACCAATAGGAAGTTTAGCTCTGCCTGGAGGCGCAGGCCTGTGCTCAGCGTTGAGTGGCTACAGCATCAGTCACTCTGAACGCTTTTGTTCCTAGAGGGCACGCCTACTCCAGCAAGACTGGTTGAGATGGCGGAATCCTGAGCGCTTTTCCCGGGAACCCAGGTAGAGACTAGTCCCTCTGACTCTGGAAGTCGTTGCTCCCAGATCCGAGAGGCACTGCCCTCCAACGAAGTGTGCGCCTTGTACGGCGCCCCAGGGGAGCGCGTTTCAGACACCGGACGAATATTTCTATTTGGCACTTAATGACTTATTCACTTCTATGTTTCTCAAACTTTTAAAACCTTTCTGGAGGCCTAGTAAATTGCCAGCACTTTCCCGCCTGATCCTTCTGCTTCTCTGTAGGAGAATTACAGTTGCCAAAGGGGGAGTAATGACTGTATCTACTTCATGGGGTAGTTGAAGAATTTCAGAGTGTTGCAGATAAAGCTTTAGGGCAATGACTGACACATACTAGGTTGAATTCTATGAAATTGCTCTATTTGTAGAACAAAAAGAGTGGGAAAGCCTGGCGGGGTGGCGCACACCTGTAATCCTAGCCACTCTGGAGGAAACTGGGATTACAGGAGGGAGATGTATTGCAAATTAGAAGCCAGACTCAGCAACTAAGCGCGAACCTTAACAACTTATCGGGACTCCATCTAAAAAATAATTAATTAATTAAAAGGGCTGGGGATGTAGATAAAGCCCCCTGGGTTCAATTCCTAGTACAAAAAAAGTGGGAAAATAAAAGTATATTTCATGAGGATCACAACTTCATAGCCAGCCTCAGCAATTTAGCGAGGTACTAGGTAATTTAGTGAGACCTTGTCTCAAAAAAAAAAAAAAAAAAGGCAGAGTGGGAAGGGGATAAGGGGATGTGGCTCAGTGGTTAAGCACTTCTGTGTTCAATTCCTGGTTAAAAAAAAAAGTATATTTCATGTTACACTCTGTATGATTTTTTTCTAACCATATACAAGTGTTATTTTTTAACGTCATTAAGGGATATAACGTGTATAAGGAGGGTTATGCTTTTCTATATTTAAAATATTTTTTGAATTTTTAGACGGGGTCTTGCTATGTTTTCCAGGCTGGCCCAGAATTCCTTGGCTCAAGTGATCCTTCTGCCTCAGCCTCCTGAGTAGCTAGGACAGCATCCTCAGACCACCAGACCCAGCTTAAATTTAATTTTAAAACAGCTCTTAGTGGTGGAACAGAGACAACTTGTATGTGTTCTGACTGAACAGTAACACTCCATAAGTGTAAGCTATGGTAGCATCACCTCCACTCTACAGATGAAGAAACTGTGGCTCAGCATAATAGAGCCTCTTGCAGACTGTTACCTGCAGTAGCAGGCAAAGTCAGGGCTGGAACCCAGGTCTACCCCACCAGAGCCTACTCATATTACCCACTGTGCCATCCTGGCTGAGGCTTCTAAATTCTTCCTACTGCACCTTTAAGATACCATGAACCTCTTTCTGAAGTATCCATAGACACAGTGTTATAACTGTGCTAATTGCAAAAATTTTGCTCCTTTGCACCCCTGTGGTGCCAGGAAGTACCAGCCAGGACCCCAGGAATCATTTACTGGCACATCCAATGGAGGCTGCTATTGGGAAATTTTTTGTCCCTCATACCGCTAGCAAATTGCTGCCACCAAACTCAGGGAGCTATGAGCTTTGTGTGGGAGTGTCTTCATTTTCATGGCTTCAATTTTTCCCTGCAGGTAGGAGAACCAGGCTGGATTCTCCTCTGGGTTCCCCACAGGGAAGAAAAATCAGGTCTTTTAACCCAGGGCCAGGGAGGCTGTCAGAAAATAAGCAAATTTGGGAAACCACTGAGGAGCAGCAAAAGGAAATGGATCAAACAGCAGGGGCTAAAAAACATCGGTGACCAGTGACCATTCATTTTTATAAAAGGCATAGTAGGTGCTAGGTGCTGAGCTAATTGGCAAAACATACTCCATTTAAAATTCCTGGGAGGACATCCAGGATGGTTCTGGATCTTAGAAAGGAGGGCCAAGAATAAAAATAGACACAATGGAATATCATACTGATATTTAAAATTTCCTTTACAAGCCGGGCACGGTGGCCCAACCCTGTAATCCCAGCACTTTAGGAGGCTGAGACAGGAGAATCGCGAGTTCAAAGCCAGCCTCAGCAACGGTGAGGCCCTAAGCAACTCAGTGAGACCCTGTCTCTACATAAAACACAAAATAGGGCTGGGAATGTGGCTCAGTGGTCGAGTGCCCCTGAGTTTAATCTCTGGTACCAAAAAAAAAAAAAAATTCCTTTATAAAGAATTAAAAAATACATAATAGTTACCAGGTTGGGATTTAATAATAAAAATTCTTGGGATGGAGAGTTGCTTGTTTACTTCATGTGTGTGTATTGATCTTTTTTTTTTTTCTTGACAGGCTCTCATTATGTTACCCGGGCTTGCTTTGAACTACTAGGCTTAAATGATCCTTCTAATGAATAATTCAGGTCGAGTACATTAAAATCTGATACACACAGATACCACATAATAAATATCTGTTGAACGAATGACTGAAGGACATGAGGAAATGATTATGGTCTCAGCTGTGGTCTGGACAATATTAATAGTGATCATATATAATTATTTACCATACAAAACCCTGTGAAGTAGCCAGGCATGATAGAGCAAGCCTGTAATCAACTCATAAGGCTAAGGCAGGAGGGTCACAAATTCAAAGCCAGTGTCAGCAATTTAGCGACGCCCTGAGCAGCTTAGTGAGACCCTGTCTCAAAATGAAAAATGAAACAGGCTGAGGTGTTAAGAACCCCTGAGTTCAATCCCTGGTTTAAAAAAAAAAAAATGTGAAGTGCTCTACGTGCTTTAAAAATCCTATTGGCATGGTGATGCATACCTGTAATTCCAGTTACCCAGGAATCACTCACTGACACACCTAGTTGAGGCTACTGTTGTGGAGGCTGATACGGGAGGATCTAAAGGTTGAGGCTAGCCTGGGCAACTTAGACCTTGTCTCAAAATAGAAATAAAACAGGTTGGGAATTTAGCTCAGTAACAGAGTGCTTGCCTAATATGTGAGGCCCTGAGTTTGATCCCTAATTTTAGGGTGCAGGGGGGATGATTCTTGGATATTATCAGTTTATACATTAACAAACTAGATAAGGCTGAAATAAAGTCATTTACCCAAAATCAAAATTTGGGAAAATTATGATTATGGTTATGCTGCAGTTTGCATCCAGGACTGGTTTAATTCATTTCTCCCTTATCTACATTTTGTTCCTCCAATCTTCCAGAAGCTCAGGGGTTCTCAAAGGTGATCTCTGTCCCATCTCTAGACATTTGGCAATGTCTAGAGAATTTTGACTGTCACAACTGGATGCTCCTGGCTTCTACAGATAAAAGCTAGAGGTGCTGTTAAACAACCTAAAATGCACAGGACACCTTCACACAAACAACAAGGAACTATCCAGATCAAAGTGACAATAAAGCCACAGTAAACTCTGCTGTAGAGCAATGATTCTTTCATCTTTTTTAGTCAGAAACACTAGAACAAGAATCTAATGAAATCAAAGTACCCTCTCCTCAAGGGAGTACACATATGTAAACAATTTTGCATACATTTTAGGGGATTCATGGAAAGACCCATCCAAAGCATACCTATGAACTCCAGTGTGTTAGTCAGTTTTCTGTTACTGCAACAAAATACCATAGGTAATCAATTTATGAAGAGGAAAGTTTTATTTTGGCTCACAGTTCTGGAGGTTTCCATCCATAGCCTGGCAGACCCATTGCTTTTGGAACTCTAGCAAGGCTATATATTGGCAGAGAGAATGTGGAGCAAAGCTATTCACTTCATAGGATGTAAGAGAAGAGGAGGGATGAGGGGTTCCCACTGCCCCCTTCAAAGGCATGTTCCCAATGACTAGAAGACTTCACATTAGGCTCTACCTATTTAACAGTTCCACCACTTCCCGAATGTCTCTAGCTGGAGACTAAACCTTTGTGTGTTTCTTTGTTGTTTATTTTCTTTTGTTTTTTCAGTGCTCGGGGGGTCAAACCCAGCACTTTGCACATCCAGGCAAGTACCCCACCACTGCATACACCCTCAGCACAGGAACTAAGCTTTTAACATTAGGGCCTTGGGAAGATCCAAACTGTAGCACCCAGATTAAATCAACTCCTCACACAAATGCCATTAGTGAATTCTAGATTGTGATTCCTCTGCCAAAAACTCTGCCCTTTGGGGCTGGGGTTGTGGCTCAGTAGTGGAGCACTTGCCTCCATGTGTGAACATGTGTGAAGCCCTACGTTCAATTCTCAGCACTGCATATAAATACATAAAAAAATAAAGATCCATTGACAACTAAAAAATTTAAAAAACAAAACGAAACAAAACAAAAAAACTCTGCCCTTTCATCCTTTCAATCCTGGCCACTTTCAAGATTAGTTTGAGTACACATTGGCACGAAGCCAGCATCCTGCACCACAGCCACCCTAAGTAACAGCCCTGAGGAATTCTGTCTTCATAATAGAGATTCAGCTGACAGTTTCACTCAGCATCCTTTCAGTGGAGACTCGGAAAAAATTTTTATGCACCAGCACTTTGTTGTTTTTTTTTAAATTTTTATTTTTTAGTTGTTGATGGATCTTTATTTATTTTATTTGTTTATATGTGGTGCTGAGAATTGAACCCAGTACCTCACGCATGCTAGGCAAGCGCTCTACCACTGAGCTACAACCTCAGCCCCACACCAGCACTTTGTTTCTCATATAATTCAAGTCTGGGATTGTGGCTCAGTGGTAGAGCGCTTGCCCAGCACACGCAAGGCACTGGGTTCGATAGTGAGCACCACATAAAAATAAATAAAAGTATCGTGTTTATCTATGACTAAAAAAATTGGGGGCTGAGGTTGTGGCTCAGTGGCAGAGCGCTTGCCTCACATGTGTGAGGCACTGGGTTTGAGCCTCAGCACCACATAAAAATAAATAAACAAAGACTGTGTCCATGTATAACTAAAAAAATTTTTTTAAATTTTTTTTAGTTGTCAATGGATATTTATCTATCTATCTATCTATCTATCTATTTATTTATTTATTTATATGTGGTGCTGAGAATCAAACCCAGTGCCTCACACATGCTAGGCAAGCACTCTGCCACTGAGCCACAAGCCCAGCCCCTAAAAAATACTTTAAAAAATTTTTTTAAATAAATAATTTTAAAAGTTAAAAGAAGTAAAAAAGATTGAGGCTTGAGGTATAACTCAGAGGCAAGAGTGCAGATTCAGCATGTGTGGGTTCCATGTCTAGCAACAAAAAAATAAGAAATTTTAAAAAACTGAAAACATTACTCTAAAATTACTGGCAATAATCCACAGCCTTGTATAATCCACTATCTTTTTTTTCTTTTTCTTTTTCTTTTTTTTTTTTTTTTTGGTACTGGGGATTGAACCCAGGGACATTCAACCACCAAGCCACATCCCTAGCCCTTTTTTATATTTTATTTAGAGACAGAATTTCACTAAGTTGCTGAGGCTGGCTTTGAACTTGAGATTCTCCTGCCTCAGCCTCCCTAACCACTGGGATTACAGGTGTGCACCATCGTGCCCAGCTATAATCCACTATCTTGAGTGGGGACAAGACCTATAAATATGAGAGAATACTTCTTGTGATTATGTTACTTTATATGACAAAATATATTGAGTTAGTAAAAAAGGACTAGACTGGGTGACACTGACCTAATTAGATGAACTCTTTTTTTTTTGGTACCAGGGATTAAACTCAGGGGCACTTGACCACTGAGCCACATCCCCAGCCCTATTTTGTGTTTTATTGTAGAGACAGGGTCTCACTGAGTTGCTTAGCACCTTGCCATTGCTGATGGCTGGCTTTGAACTCGTGATTCTCCTGTCTCAACCTCTCAAAGTGCTGGGATTACAAGCATGAGCCACCACGCCGGGTTCTAATCAGATGAACTCTTTTTTTTTTTTTTTTTTTAATATTTTTTAGTTGTTGATGGACACAATGTCTTTATTTTATTGCTTTGTATGTGGTGCTGAGGATCGAACCCAGGGCCTCACGCATGCGAGGCAAGCGCTCTACCGCTGAGCTACAATCCCAGCCTCCAGATGAACTCTTAAAGAGGGTCTAGAAATGGGAGATGGAAGAAGTCAGAGAGATGCACTTCTGCCCAGCCTGGTGGCGCATGCCTATAGTCCCAGCAACTCAAGAGGCTGAAGCAGGAGGATGGAAAGTTTGAGGCCAGCGTCAGCAATATAGCGAGACCCTAAGCAATTTATTTATTTTTTATATATTTTTAGTTGTAGGTATACATAATATCTTTATTTTATTTATTTATATGTGGTACTGAGGATTGAACCCAGTTCCTCATATATGCTAGGCGAGTGCTCTGCAGCTGAGCCACCACCCCAGCCCCAGCCCTAAGCAACTTAGAGAGACCCTGTCTCAAAATAAAAAATAAAAAGGGCCGGGGATGTTGCTCAGTGATTAAGTGCCCCTGGGTTCAATCTTTGGTACCAAAAAAAAGGGGAGTAGAAGAGAGAGAGAGAGAGATGCACTCTGTCTGCTCTGCAGAAAACAAACGTTTATGTTGTAAACCACCTATGGGGCCATATAGCTAGGAACTCCGTGCCCTCTTGGAGTTAAGAATGGTCCCCAGTCCACAGCTAAAGAAAACAGGAATCTAAGTCCTGCAACCAGAGGCAGCTCAAACCTGTCAACAACCTCAGGAGGTTGAAAGAGGACCAGATGAGAACTACAGTATGGCTGATACCTTGACTGCAACTTTGTGAAACTCTGAGCAGAAAATCATGCTGAACTAAGCCTGGACCTAAACTCCAAACCCATAGACACTGTGAGATAATAAACAAATGTTGTTTTGAACCACTAAATTTATAGCAATTCGTTACATACCAATAGAAAACTGAAGCCGGGTGCAGTGGCACAAGCCTGTAATACCAACAATTCAGGAGGCTGAGGCAGGAGGATCTCAATTTCAAAGCCAGCCTCAGCAATTTAGCAAGGCCCTGAGCAACTTAGCAAGATGCTGTCTCAAAAAAAAAATTTAAAAAAGGGCTGGGGATATGGCTCAGTGGTTGAGCACCCCTGGGTTCAATCCCCAGTACCAAAAAGAAAAAAAAGAAGGAGGAAGAGGAGGAGGGGGAGGAGGAGGAGGAGGAGGAGGAGGAGGAGGAGGAAAGAAAAAGAAAACTGATCCAACCAAAAGGAGAAACATTATTTTAACTGGCTTAACTGACTCACTGCTTTCATGTACTACTTGTTGTTTAATGGTTTGCTAGTTTTTCATTCATTAACATGTTATGAATATCTTTCCATGTCACCAAGTATTCTATAATATAATTATCTAAGGGCTGCACAGGACTTATGTAACCAATCTTGTTTCCCTCTTCTCTGTGTTTGTGAAGAATAGAATCCAGGGGTGCTTTACCACAGAGTCACATCCCCAGCCCTTTTTATTTATTTATTTTTATTTTTGAAACAGAGTCTCACTAAACTTCCCAGGCTGACCTCAAACTTGTGATTCTCCTGCCTCAGTCCTCTGAGTAGCTGAGATTATAGGTGTGCACCACCACATCCAGCCAGTCTTCTTTCCTTCTTGGCATTTGCTGCTAGGAAGCTCAGAGCCAAATTTGCAGTCTGCCTTTAGTAGTTGTTTCTGGCATCACCTCACCTTTGGGTATTCCATTCTTCTTACCCTTGTTCACTTTGCAGTAGCTTTCCCCTAACCACTTACTATCTATATGTATGTTCTTATAAATTATAGATCCTTTATTTAAAAACTTCCTTCTCCTCTCTTAGGTTAATACTTTACACCTCATAAGTGTTTTTTACATATATAAGTTTTTATTATGAACTACTGTTAGACTTGAAAGTTGCAAAAATAGTAGTTTCCCTACATTCATCATCCAGCTTCCCTTAATCATAGCACAATGATCAGAATCAAGAAATTAGGAGCCTCCAGCTGAGCACCATGATGAGTGTTATGGGTCCATAGTCTCAGCAACCCAGGAGGCTGAGTCAGGAAGATCATCTGAACCCAGGAATTTGATGCCAGCTCGGGCAACATAGGGAGACCCTGCATCTTGAGCTGGAAAGGTGGCTCAGTGGCAGAGTACTTACCTAACATGGAGAAGGACCTGGGTTCTGTCCCCAGCACTGCAGGAAATAAGTAAATAAATAAAGCCCCTATAGTCTCAGCTATTCAGGAAATTGGACCAGGAGGATGGGTTGAGCCCAGGAGTTGGAGGCTATACTGCTGAATGCCAATGAGGTGTCTGCACTAACATTGCCATCAATATGGTGACCTCCCAGGAATGGGGGGCCATCAGGTTGCCTACGGATGGATGAATAGGCCCGAAATTGAGCTAGTCATGCTCATATGCTGCTCAGTAGTGGGATTACTTGTGCGGATAGCCATTGCACTCCAGCTTGGGCAACACAGTAAGAAACCAAGATCTCCTCTCTTAAAAAAGAGCCAGGAGCATAGCTCGGAGGTAGAGTGGTTTGCCTAGCATGTGTAAGGCCCTGGCTTCCATCCCTAGCACCACATACACAAAAAAAAAGGTGGGGAGGAGAGCGACATACTTGTAATCCCAGCTACTGGAGAGGCTGACACAGGAGCATCCAAGTTTGAGGCCAGCCTGGGCAACTTAGTGAGATCTTGTTTCAAAATAAAACTAAAGGCTGGGTGTGGTGGTACATGCCTATAATCCCAGTGGCTCAGAAGACTGAGGCGGGAGGATGGATTGTTCAAAGCCAGCCTCAGCAACTTAGGCCCTAAGTAACTCAGCAAGACCCTGCCTCTAAATTTAAATATATATATAAATATTTAAATATATTTATTTATATATATAAATGGGTCTGGAGATGTGACTCAGTGGTTAAGTGCCCCTGGGTTCAATCCTTAATACTAAAAAAAAATTTTTTAATTTAAAAAACTGGTATTTTAGCTCAGTGGTAGACTGCTTGCCTAGCATATGCAAGGCCCTGGGTTTCATCCCTAGCACTGAAAAAAAGAAAGGAAAAAAGGAAGAAAACAACAACAAGAAAATGACATGCGACACTACCATTAACTAAATACCTGACTGAAATTTCAAGAACTTTTTCATTACCATCCTTTTTCTATGCCTAGATTCTATCCAGGATACCACATAGCATTTAATTCTCCTTAGTCTCCAGGAGCCTGTTAATTGTTCCTCAGTCTTTGCTTGTTTTTCATGACCTTGCCACTTTTTTTTTTTATATTTTTTAGTTGTAGGTGGACACAATATCTTTATTGATTTATTTTTATGTGGTGCTGAGGATTGAACCCAGTGCCTCACGCATGCAAGGCAATCGCTCTACCACTGAACCACAATCCCAGCCCACCTTGCCACTTTTTTGAAGAGTATACTTGGCCAAGCATCTCGCAGCGTGGGTTTGTCTTATGTTTGCTCATGATTCAACTAATGTTTTGGATATATTTTTTTAAGCTGCTCCACATTGTTTCCAGGAGGATATGGTGGAGATTGAAGCCAAATAAACTAAGAAGTCCTTGCCTACCGGCAGCCTAAGTCTCAAGGAAGTGACCTGACTCATTAAACATCACTTGGCCCAGGAGATCTATGCAAGGCCCGGATGCTTGTCCAAAGTGTGTTTGAATGAAAGCAAGTTGCAGAAAATAACTCTTATGTGAAATAATAGTGAGACACCCCAGAACAATGATAGAAAAACTACAGTCCCTCAGCCACCTCAAGATATTAAATGGAAAATTCCAGAAATCAATCATACATTTTAAATTGCATACATTTTGAGCAATGGGATGAGATCCTGCCCTGTCTTGCCCCGTCTTGCCTGGGAGGGACTCACCCCTTTGTCCAGTTTATTGCTGTGTAAGCCTGTTAGTCGCTTAGTTGCCATCTCAGTTATTAGACACAATGTTGTGTGTTTAAGTAATCCTTATTTTGCTTAATAATGGCCCTAAAGCTGACAATTCGGATATACCCAGAGAATTCAATATTTTGTCCTTGCTAAGTGGAGCTATCTCTCCGCTTCCTGGTGGCCACATCCTGAGCCCCTTTCCTATGCCACACTCTTCTGCTATGATGTTCTGCCACACCTTGGGCAGTCTGTGGACTGAGATCTCTGAGACCATGAGAACAAACAATATTTTCCTCCTCTAAAGAGAGAGAGAAAGAATCCATAAAGTACTTCCTTTAAGTGAAAAGGTGAAAGTTCTCAAGGACAGAAAATAAATTATATACTGAAGTTGCTAAGACACAAGGTAAGACTAATTCTTCCATCTGTGAAATTTCTCTATATTGTTATTAGTTATTGTTGTTAATCTCTTACTATAACTAATTTATAAATTAAACTTTATTATAGGTATGTGCATGTGGGGAAAAAACATAGTACTCTGTGTGTGTGTGTGTGTGTGCGTGTGTATGGTTCAGCCAGCCAGGATGGTGTATGCCTGTAATTCCAGAGGCTCCGGAGTCTGAGGCAGGAGGATCACAAGTTCAAAGCCAGCCTCAGCAACTTAGCGAGGCACTTAGCAACTCAGTGCGACCCTGTCTCTAAATAAAATATAAAAAAGGGCTGGGGATGTGGCTCAGTGGTTAAGCACCCCTGGGTTCAATCCTCAGTTCAGCACTATCTGTGGTTTCAGACATCCAATGGGGGTCTTGCAATGCATCTATTGCAAATAAGGGAAGATTACTGTAACTATCCTATTCCCTTCAGGCCCAGAATTGCAAATCTTTAAATCTTTCCAAGGTGTCATTTGTGGTGGTAGAGAGAAACAGGCCTGAGGTGAGATTTCTATTTCTCTGAGACCTTAGGCAACTTAGATTCTCTGAGCCGCAATTACATCATCTGTGCAAACAGGAATAATAGTGAATGATAGGACAAATTTAAAAGTTGCTTCATAAATAATAACTATTTGTTAAGTCTTTCTACACCCAAGATGCTGTGTGACCTCCAAAAGGTTTTTACCATCTCTGGGTCTCCATTTCATCATCTCTTCAAAAGCAGAGAATATTAGCTGGAGTTATAGCTCAGTGGTAGAGTGTGGGCTTAGTATTCAAAGCCCTGGGTTCAATCTTCAGCACCCCACCCCCCAAAAAAGGAGGAGAATAGGAAATGATATTGCAAACAGCAAAGCCTAAAGTACACATTTATTGTACTTTTGGTACTGGATATTAAACTCATGGCACTCGACCACTGAGCCACATCCCCAGCCCTATTTTGTGTTTTATGTAGAGACAGGGTCTTACTGAGTTGCTTAGCACCTCACCATTGCTGAGGCTGGCTTTGAACTCGCAATTCTCCTGTTTCAGCCTCCCAAAGTGCTGGGATTACAGGCGTGCACCACCATGCCTGGCTCCGAGTGTTCATTTTCATACACATACATTTTTATTTAATTCTCAAGATCAAGGAGGATATCATGCCCATTTCACAGTTAAGAAAACTGAGGTGCCCAGAACCCAAGTTACTGGCTGACAATCACATGGTTTAATAGAGATAGAGCCTGGCTCCTTAACCCATAGTCCCTGGTTCTGGGATCCACAGTTTTTCAAGAACAGCATG
>PVHX01003235.1:136040-147814 GCA_004024805.1 Geosciurus inauris
CACGCTTGTAATCCCAGCACTTAGGGAGGCTGAGACAGGAGAATCGCGAGTTCAAAGCCAGCCTCAGCAATGGCGAGTCACTAAGCAACTCAGTGAGACCCTGTCTCTACATAAAACACAAAATAGGGCTGGGGATGTGGCTCAGGGGTCGAGTGCCCCTGAGTTCAATCCCCGGTACCAAAAAAAAAAAAAAAAAGAACAGCATGCTGCCAGTAGAAAAGGGCCTTGTCCACAAAAGGCACTGAAAAATGGCTATTTTCTGTCCTAAAGTTCATCCTCGTGCCTAATTTGCAATTTGCTGCCGTTTCTATGTTCCTTAGAGTGGCAGATAATGTTGGGTGTTGATCTGACATTCTGTGTTAGTTTCCTAGGGCTGCTATAAGAAAGAATCACATACCGGGGTGGGGTACTTAGAAAAACAGAAACGTCTCACAGCTCTGGAGGCTGTATATCCAAGATCAAGGTGTCAGCAGGAATGCACACCCTCTGAAACCTACAGGAGAAGGGTCCTCCTTTATTTAATTTTAATTAATTAATTAATTTTTTTTTTTTTTGGTACTGGGGATTGAACTCAGGGGTACTCGAATACTGAGCAACATCCCCAGCCCTGTTTTGTGTTTTATGTAGAGACAGGGTCTCACTGAGTTGCTTAGTGCCTCACCATTGCTGAGACTGGCTTTGAACTCGCGATTCTCCTGTCTCAGCCTCCCAAGTGCTGGGATTACAGGCTTGAGCCGCCACGCCCAGCTTCCTTTTTTTTATTTGGTAGGGATTGAACCCAGGGGTGCTTTACCACTGAGCCACATTCCCAGTCCTTTTTTTATATTCTATTTAGAGACAAGATCTCACTGAGTTGCTTAGGGCCTCACTAAATTGCTGAGGCTGGATTTGAACTTGCGATCCTCCTGCCTCAGCCTCCTGAGTCACTGGGATTACAGGCGTGCACCACCACACCCGGCTCTCCCTTATCTTGGTAACTAGAGACATCCCTTGGCTTGTGGTAGCATTCCTACATCTACACACCACCTTCTCCCAGGGTGGTTTCACATCACTGATCCTTTATGCCCATCTGTATCTGTTCAACTCCACTCCCTCTTTTTTGGAGGGGTGTACTAGGGATTGAAGCCAGGGGCACTATAACCCTGTATCCCTGAAATACATCCCCAGCCCTTTTTACTTTTTTATTTTGAGACAGGTTCTCATTAAGTTGCTGAAGCTATCTTTTTTTTTTTTTTATAATGTCTTTATTTTATTGCTTTGTATGTGGTGCTGAGGAACCCAGGGCCTCACGCTTGCGAGGCAAGTGCTCTACCGCTGAGCTACAATCCCAGCCCCTGCTGAAGCTATCTTTAAACTTGCAATCCTCCTGCTTCAGTCTCCCACATTTACTGCAATTGCAGTCATGTGCCACTGCACCCAGTTCCACATTTCCTCTTTTTCTTAGGACACCAGTCATATTGGATCACCAGCCTAGCCAACTGACTTCATTACCTCTGTCAAGACCCTATTTTCATCCAGGCACGGTGGCACACGCCTGTAATCCCAGCGCTTTGAGAGGCTGAGGCAGGAGAATCAAAGTTCAAAGCCAGCCTCAGCAACAGCAAGGCGCTAAGCAACTCAGTGAAACCCTGTCTCTACATAAAACACAAAACAGGGCTGGGGATATGGCTCAGTGGTTAAGTGCCCCCGGTTCAATCCCTGGTACCAAAAAAAAGACCGTATTTCCAAATAAGAACACATTATGATGAATAAGATCACATTATGTGGGTTAAGACATCAACATCTCTTTTAGGGGAATATAATCCATAGCACCCTCTTTCTGAAGTGAGTTCCAGCAGTTATATTTATGCCAAGATAGTTGTGGAGATCTAGGGAAGTCATATTTTACAAGAAGAATATTTTTTGTAAACTTCACATGATTCAAAATCGAGTATTTCAAGACCTGTTTCCCCCATAGGAATGAATGTAAAGATAAGATGCACTCACACAGCTCATAAATCTGTACAAGTATCTTACTACATTTGTGTGTGTGTGTGTGTGTGTGTGTGTGTGCGCGCTACTGTGGATTAGAACCCAGTGCCTTGCATGCACTCTACCAGCTGAGCAAAACCCTCAGCCCTATCTTACTTCATTTTTTGCCTTTGATGGTACTTTGTATTTTTGCTGCATTATCCTGGCCTGCGGGCACTCTCCTAAATTGACAGCACCCTCTGTGCAGAGGTGGATCAGCTCCGTCCTTGTGTCTTATCATGCCCAGTATTTACTCCAAAGGCATAGATTTGGGGGAGTGGGGTGATTTCTGGCATTAACATGTCTACTTTGTGAATGCTTAAATGATATTGTTAAAGCTTTTTAGAATGGTTTATACTAGCAGCGAATGGTCAAATAACAGCTCAGTAATCACAAGAAGCAGTTGCTAGCCGTGCATGGTGGCACAAACCTGTAATCACAGCGACTCCGGAGGCTGAGATAGGAGGATTGCAAGTTTGAGACCAAACTCAGCAACTTAGGGAGACCATGTCTCAAAATAAAAAGTAAAAAGGGTTAGGGATGTGGCTCTGCGGTTAAATGCCCCTGAGCTAAATCTCTGGCACCAAAAAAAAAAAAAAAAGCGGTTGCTAGAATCAAAATCATGCCAACAGAAGTATGACTCGCTTGGTCAAGACAGTATGTAGGGCTGGGGTGCTGGCTCAGTGGTAGAGCACTTGCCTAGCATGTGTGAGGCATTGGGTCCATTTCCCAGCACCACATATAAATAAAATAAAGGTCCATTGACAACTAAAAAATACTTAAAAAACAACAACAACAAAAAACAGTACATAGAGCCCAGTGCTGAGGCACATGCCTATAATTCCAGCGGCTTGAGAGGCTGAGGCAGGAGGATCACGAGTTCAAAGCTAGCCTCAGCAACAGCAAGGGGCTAAGCAACTCGGTGAGACCCTGTCTCTAAATAAAATACAAAATAGGGGATGTGGCTCAGTGGTCGAGTGCCCTGAGTTCAATCCCCAGTATTCCCCCAAAAAAGAGTATGTGGGCATACTGGCTTAAAGTGGCACCACTATGTGTTGTAGTAGCATAAACAGTTTATCATTCATTCTACACCAACAGCTTAGAAATTGTTCAAAACTTGAGATAATATTTTGCATTTGTATTATTTATCTTTTATGCATGGAAAGGTGTTTTGCTAATTTTTTATGTCACTGTGTCAAAATCATATAATTCATATCTGCATGTGATGCATAGAGGCTGGGACTTGGTCTTGTGGCTCCTGCCCCAGAGGAGACATAAACCTTTCTTGTGCCTGGCCCTCCTGTTTGGGATCCCATAGGAGCAGGAGGATACAGTTCTCAGAGAGCAGTCGGGCCTGAGCATAAAAGCCCATCAATAAGAAGCAGGTGACACTGCCACAGCTGGGTAATTTGTCTCTTTGCTCTCCTGCAGCCTATTTGGTGATGATCTATTTGTCCTAGGGAATAGATGATGGCAGGTTTGTTCATATATTACACTTATGAACCTGCCTGCTCCTCTCTGCCCAGAGCTGCTCATCTGTCTTTGTCCCTAGCTCCTCTCATTTCATTACACAAGTGGACAGCAGACCTTGGCAAAGAATTATGAAGGTGGATTCCAGGCGGGCAGCTGTGAGGGAGGGAAGGAGGAAGGGAGGAAGGAGAAGAGGATGGCTCCACTTCCTGTAGAGAGGAAAGGGATGGATGGGAGGCATGCTCAGGAGAAAGAGATGTCACAGGCTTAATGGTGGACAGAAAGGGATCTGAGAGGAAGGCGATGGGGAAGCCAATGGAGAGGTCCTAAGACAGAGAAAATGTGGGTTCTGGGAAAGCCTGCTTATAAAATACAGCTTGAGGAAACTGTATTAGCTCAATGGTAGAGTACTTTCCTAATATGTGCAAGACCCTGGGTTTGATCCCCAGCACTATGAAATGAAATGAAGATAAAGAAGAGAATAAGGGGAAGGAGAAGGAAAAGACAGCTTGAGGAGCTGAGTCCATCCCCAACAATTAAATTGGGCTTAGTGCAAAACCTAATTTTGAGGTTTGTGGCTGTAGTTCAGTGGTAGAGTGCTTACCTAGCATGTGTGAGGCACTGGGTTTGACTCTTAGCACCACATAAAAATAAAACTATAGAATAGGGGCATTTCTCCATCTACAACTACAAAAAAAAAATTAAAAAAAAAAAACAACAACTTAATTTTGGTAATCATTTTCCAAAATGGTCCCAGCAGCTCTCAAATGTAGTCCACTCCCATACTGAGCAGTTGTATCATATGTAACCAAAGGAATGCATAGAAATGTCACCACTGACTTCTAAAGCCAAGTCATAAAAGTCCACAAAGGTGCCACCTTTCTCTTGGATCACTCACCTGGGGGGAAGCCAATTGCCACGTGTCAGGACACCCAAACATCCTTGGAGGGGCCCATGTGACAAGGAACTGAGTGAGGCCTCCTGTCAATGATGAGCACTAACTTGCCAGGCATGTGTATGACCCACCTTGGAAATGCACTCTTGAGCCTTAGTCAGGTTTTCAGATGACCACAACCCAGGCCAACATCTTGACTGCCACCTTGTGGGAGTCCCTGAGCCAGTACTACCCTAGCTACCCACCCATTCCTGAATTCTGGACCTCTACAAACTGTTACAAGCTACTGAGATTTGTGGTAATGTTTTCCACAACAATTGGATATGGTCTAACTCCTTATTTGTGGAATTTTTGTCCAACTGATTGGCTGCCCAGAATGCATGGTCCATAGGGGCAGGACCAAGTTTATAACAAGTGCTCAGTTCATCAGCACTGTATTTAATTGAATGCCACAAAGAAATCCAACAAACCGGGTTGGGGTTATGGCGCAGTGGTAGTGTGCTCGCCTAGCACGCGTGAGGCACTGGGTTCGATCCTCAGCACCACATAAAAATAAAATATTCTGTCCACCTACAACTAAAAAATAAATATTTAAAAAAAAAAAAAAGAAAGGAATCCAACAAACCAGCACGGTGGCACATGCCTGTAATCCTAGTGACTCCAGAGGCGGAGACAAGAGAATCTCAAGTTCAAGGTCAGCCTCAGCAACTTAGTGAGACTCTAGCAGTTTAGGGAGACCTTGTCTCAAAATAAAAAAACATAAAGCGGGCTGGGGCTGTAGCTTAGTGGTAGAGCATTTGCCTAGCATGTGTGAGGCACTGGGTTTGATCCTCAGCACCACATATAAATAATAAATGAATAAAATAAAAGTCAATCAACAACTAAAAAAAAAAATTAAAAAAAAAAAACACATAAAGGGTAGGGTATGGTGGTGCATGCCTTTAATCCCAGCAACTTGGGAGGCTGAGGCAGGAGGATTGCAAGTTCAAAGCCAGCCTCTTAGCAAGACCCTAAGCAAATGAGTGAGACCTTATCTCTAATAAAGAATAAAAAAGGGAGGCTGAGACAGGAGAATCGCGAGTTCAAAGCCAGCCTCAGCAATGGCGAGGTGCTAAGCAACTCAGTGAGACCCTGTCTCTACATAAAACACAAAACAGGGCTGGGGATGTGGCTCAGTGGTCAAGTACCCCTGAGTTCAATCCCCAGCACCAAAAAAAAAAAAGGGCTGGGGATGTGGCTCAGTGGAAAAGTGACCCTCGGTTCAATCCCTGGTACCCTAAATAAATAAATAAAATAAAGGGTTGGGAATGGAGCTCAGTGGTAAAGTGCCCCTGGGTTCAATTCCCAATACCAACAACAGCAACAAAATAAAAATAAAAAAAAAAAACTGAGAAAGTCCAGGATAAACTGGGATAAGTTAAGTTGATCACCCTAGCTAGGTGAAGCTGTCCCTCTAGGCAGCTACCACACTGCTGTTCGTATGGGTAACTTAGACTGTTGCTATAAAAGAATATCTGAGACTGGATAATTGATTAAAAAAATAGATTTATTTCTTATAGTTCCGGATGCTTACAGTTTTCTTACAGTTCCACTTCAAGGCTGAGGGGCTGCATTTCTGATGAGGGCTTTCTTGCTGATGGAGACCATGTGTGTGTGTGTGCACGTGTGCACGCAGGCATATGCACACACACATGGTACCGTGGATTGAACTGAGAAATACTCTACCCTATCCCTTTTAATTCGAGACAAATTCTTGCTAAGCTGCCCAGACTGGCCTTGAATTTGCAATCCTCCTGCCTCAGCCTCCCAAGTCACTTGGGATTATAGGTGTGTGCCACCACATTGGGTCTGGTGGGGACTCTGCTGAGTCTAGAAGCCTCTGCCTTCTACATTGGAACATCAGTAACATTGTTTTCATTGGATTTATTTTGATGATTCCACCTGCTTATGAGAATTCTTGTTTCCATTTATCCTGTTGCAATAGTTTCCTTTTTAAATAAATGACAAAGTACATGCTCATTGTAGCAACTTTAGAAAGGTTTAAAGAAGTACTGGAAGGGCTGGGATTGTGGCTCAGCGGTAGAGCGCTTGCCTCGCATGCGTGAGGCCCTGGGTTCGATCCTCAGCACCACATACAGAGCAATAAAATAAAGACATTGTGTCCATCTACAAAAAAATTAAAAAAAAAAAAAAAAAAAGAAGTACTGGAAGAGGGAGCCCACGACAGTAATCCCAGCTGCTCAGGAGACAGAGGCAGGAGGATCCCAAGTTCAAAGCCAACCATAGTAATTTAGCGAGACCCTAAGTAATTTGGAGGGAAATAAAACTTTAAAAAAGCACTGGGGGAGCTGGCGTTGTGGCTCAGTGGTAGAGCGCTTGCCTAGCACATGTGAAGTACTCGGTTTGATCCTCAGTACCACATGAAAATAAAGATTAAAATAAATGATTAAAAGGGGGGTTGCTGGGGATGTGGCCCAGTGGTTAAGCACTCCTGGGTTCAATCCCTGGTACAACAACAACAACAAAGCCAGGCCTGGTGGTGCAAGTCTGTAATCCCAGCATTTTCTGAGGCTGAGACAGGAGAATTGGGAGTTCAAAGCCAGCCTCAGCAATGGCGAAGTGCTAAGCAACTCAGACCCTGTCTCTACATAAAACACAAAACAGGACTGGAGATGTGGCTCAGTGGTCGAGTACCCCTGAGTTCAATCCTCAGTACCAAAAAAAAGCAAAGAAAATTTAGGGAAAAAAGAAAGTCATCGTTCAAATCTAACTTCCTTACAGAAGTCATCACAGATATTGGAAGTCTCTAAAGGACTTCCCTTCTGCTTTCCCCCATCCTCATTACGAGTTCTCCCCATATTTCTTCATAGCCTCTATCACAATTGGCAAAAATATTTTTATGCATATTTTTCACTTATTTGGTAAATCCTTAATATGTCAGGCAGGAGAGATGAGGGAAGGGTGAGTGGCTGAGGCCTTTGCCCTGGAGCGGCTCAGAGTCAGTGGTGACTTGATATTCTTCCGCCCCACTGAGCCTTGACCCCCAAGAGGTATGGGGGTTGTTCTGCTAATCTTTGGTGTCTCAGAGATTGTAACAGGGCTTAGCTAGGCAGACTCACTATTTGAAGAAATTAAAGCCTACCCTCCACTTCCAACCCAAGCACAACAGGAGGAAACACCAGTGAGTGGGTGGACATTCTTTTGCGGGGTATATCTCTGTGCCTGGGTCCGCTCACCCGTGGGATTTTTTTTTTTTTTTTGGTCAATGGACTTTTAAAAATTTATTTATATGTGGTGTTGAGAATCGAACCCAGTGCCTCACACATGCTAGGCAAGTGCTCTACCACCGAGCCACCACCCAGCCCCATCCATGGGATCTTTAGGCTCTCCATTCCTATTTGTGATGTGAGGGATTATGGGTTGAAAAGGGATTGGTTTGGAGGACAGACAAAGGAACTTCACATGGGAGAAAGGAGGATGTGAGGTCCAGGAGGCTCCTACAGAGAAGGCAGAGGAAGATTTTTTTTAAATATTTTTTTTAGTTGTAGATGGACACAATCTTTATTTTTATTTATTTTATGTTGTGCTAAGGCTCGAATCTAGTGCCTCACGCATGAGAGGCGAGCGCTCTACCACTGAGCCACAATCCCAGCCCCGCAGAGGAAGATTTAAAAGGCAAAAGATGGTGGAAAGAAAGCATAATGGTTGTCCAGAGTCTTGCCCACCTGTCTTAAATTGCTAAAGAGTTTGTTTCTTTGATAGTGTGATAAAGGCTGCCTGTGGCCGCCCTGCCCCAGAGGGAGGGGTGGGCCGGGGATGTAGCTCAGTGGTAGAACACTTGCCTAACATGTGTGAGCACCTGGGTTTGATTCCCAGCACCGGGGGGTGTGTGGGGGGGAGACTCACATAACCTTTTCAGAGGGCTCACTGACTCTCCTTGGACCATTCTCTGGATCCCAGGTATTATTATTTGAGGCTCCCATTTTACCTAAATGAACATTGAGACCTGGGAAAAGGCTTGTTTAAGATAACAAAGCGAGTCAGCTGTAGAGCCTCAAGAGCTCAGAGATCTGCACTGGGATCGCTATCAAGCACCTGCGGAGCTGGGGAATGCCTGAGCAGAGCGTGCGAGCCGGAGGGGCGGAGCTTACAAGCGCCCCGCCTCCGCCGCCGGGTTCAGGGGCGGGGCCTTCTTCCAACCTGCGCCGCTACGACATGGCTCCGCGTTTGTGCAGCATCTCTGCAGCCGCGCGGCGGATGCTGGGGAACCCGGGACTCCGCGCAGGGGACGTCGCGGCTTCGCCTGCGACGCGGTGAGAGCCCGGTTGGGAGGCGGCGGCCAGGGTCTGGGCCTGGGGGAGGGGCGGAGACGTCTCCACTTGGAATCCAAGGATTAGAGGTGGAACCAGGATGTAGGCCTGGGGAGGGTCTGGGAAAGAATGGGGCAGGTGAGAAGGTATGGGCAGGGTGTTGGTTCTGTTGGGAATCTGGGTGTGGGCAGAGAATGAAAGATGGGTTGAGTGGGAGGGGCAGGTTCTGGAGGATGGGAGGGGACAGAAGATAGCAGTATTGGCCCTTTCCTGGGGCCTTTGCCTGTAACTATGATTAGCACTCTCTGGGGGCTTCTGGACAAGGCAGTTTCTCCCTCCGTTCTAGGAGGAAGAGATGAGGGCGAGGGTACAGTGGGGGTGCCCCAAAGACCATCGCCTTACAGATCCTTTGCTTCCCCACTCTGAACTGTACACGTGGGTCAACAGAAGCCTAAGAGAAGATGGGAGTTTTCCAAGGTCATTCTTCCTGCTGTGCCGGGGCAGCAGTGGAGCCTGACTGTACCTTGCACTTTGCACCACAACTGATGGCCTTCTGGGGGAGGGAGGCTGGCCGGGCCATGTGCTCACCCAAGGCTTTTGTTTGCCCTGGGCTGAGACAGGGCTTGGCCTCCTTTGAGATCCTCTAGGCAACGCCTCCCTCCATTCAGTGCCTTGTACTTCACCCATCTCTGTACATATCACCCTGTGTACTTATCACCAGGTGCTTACCTATTTGTCCCATTAGACCATTACCTGATTTTTCTGTTTCTTCAACTCCCCACCCCCATAGGGCTCAGGACAGTATATGCTCAAGAACATTTGCCAAAAAAGTGAGAACACTTGTCTCCCCACTTGTGAAAAGGAAGCAGGGTTTCTTTCCTCTTGCCCAACAGCCCAGGAGTGAAGCTGCAGAGTTCTGTTAGACCTGTGAGATGTTAGAGCACTATGCAGTGAGCCTTTTGGACACGTGGGAGAGAGGAGCCAAGCATATCCCCTCACCTGAACTAACTGATATATAAAGAATGAGAGAGCTGACATCATGCAGTGAGCCTGGAGTTTGCCTGGCACTAGCAAATCTTTTTTTTTTTTAATTTTTTTTTTAGACATTGATAGGCCATTATTTTATTCATTTATTTATATGTGGTGCTGAGAATCAAACCCAGTGCCTCACACATGCTAGGCAAGCACTCTGCCACTGAGCCACAACCCCAGCCCAAGGCACTAGCAAATCTAAATCAGCTATTTTTGGACAGGTTATTTGACTTCTTCAAGCCTCAGATTCCACATCTGTAAAACGAGGATGACAAAATACCATATATATCATAGGAGTGTCAAAGAGGCCATGCTTGTGATGTGTGTGTCACCCAACACACTCAACTGTCATCCCTTCCTCAAGCCTGCATCTCAGGCAATTTCTACTCTAGACCCACACAGTGTCACACAATGTTAAAAAGGCCTTGTGGAGATGATCTTATGAGCACATGTTTTCCAGGTGAAGAAATTGAGATTGGGGAAGGGACAGAATCACATGGTGATAGAATCATTTGCGTGGATACCCAGAGGCTACAAAAGGAGTGGGAGACTTAGAGGCAGTCTGCTGCTCCTCAGTTACATTTGGTAACTTGGGATGGGTCATTGAAGCTCCATTGAGCTGTGGTTTCCTTCTCTATGAAATGGGCATAGCGAGCCCTGCTTGGCATTTTTCACTGGATTGCTGGGAAGGCACCTAGATTAATATTTATCAAGTCCCTCAAAAACTGTTTTGCAGTTTTAGAGTTTGTGGTCCCACATTGTGTATCTCTTGATGATCCTCAGTCTGCCACAGATCTTTCTGGAGTCACTGGTAGGATCATTAGTAGCCCTTCTGGTCTCTTGAGATTTGGGCGCAATGAGGTTGCTGGTATGGAGACAGAGACTAGGCCTTGAAATCAGATAGACCTGAATTGGAATCCTCTTGGCTATTGAGTAACCATCTTTGAATAAGGCAGGAAACATCTCTGAGCCTCCCTGTATTTTGAGTGTAGGTGGGTGAATGGGTGGTGCTCGGGATCAAACCCAGTACCTTGTGCCTGCTAGGCAAGCGTTCTACCACTGAGCTATATCCTCAGTCCCAGCCTCATCATTTTAAAAACATACTGTGATGATTAGTACTTAGCATAAAGTAAGTGCTTATAGTAAGTAACATTGGTTACTTTTACTGCTGCTTCAGTTGTCTTGTTAACAAAACTTTAGTTCTTCCAGCTGAAGACACCCCTCTAGAGCAATGAGCAGAAATGCAGCCCCTTTCTTTTTTTTTTTAATATTATGTGCATTTTTTACCTTTATTTTATTTTTATGTGGTGCTGAGGATTGAACCCCATGCCTCACACGCGCTAGGTAGTCGCTCTACCACTGAGCTATGACCCCAGCCCAATGCAGCCTCTTTCTAAAGTCAATTTTTTCAAATGAGATGATGATGTTTCAGAATGCATAGAGCCAAGCCTCTTATGTATAAATCTAGAATATTCTGAGTTCTGTGTTGGAGGCATCAGACTGTTGATCACTATTGGCAGTATGAATGTGTCAACTACAGTAACTTTTCCTAAAGAAAGATGGAAAAGTTCTCATCTAGGTCAAATATTTATTATGCAACTACTATGTCAAAAGTACTGTGCTAAGTATATGAGGGATGGAAAGACATTAACTAGTGGCATCCATGTGCCTGGGGAAAAAGACATATCCAGATGAAATTGATGAAAGAGTTGAGGGGAAAATATGAGAGATATTTTGTGGGGAAGGGCTGGAGCAGTCTAGCTGGGGCAGATCCTTCTAACAGATTGGACAAAACTTCATGTTTTTCTAAGCTTAAGAGGCATTCTTTTTTTTTTAGTTGTAGATGGACACAATGTCTTTATTTTATTGCTTTGTATGTGGTGCTGAGGATTGAACCCAGGGCCTCACCCATGCGAGGCAAGCACTGTACCACTGAGCTACAATCCCAGCCCCAAGAGGCATTTTTTTTTTTAATATTTATTTTTTAGTTGTAGGTGGACAGAATATCTTTATTTTATTTTTAGGTGGTGCTGAGGATCGAACCCAGTGCCTCCCGC
>PVHX01003236.1:0-67167 GCA_004024805.1 Geosciurus inauris
GCTGAGAGGGAACAGGAAATTCCTCCAGGGAAGGAGGTTCTTTTATCTCCCAGCTGTAGATTTATTTAGAAAGAAAGGATTAAGAAGGTCAGACCACAGTCCTTTCCTGATTAAACGGTGTTCATTTATTAATTGGCACCTTTATCATTCTCTCTTCAGACAGACAATAGGATTTAACAGCTTGGATTTGCAATTCCTCAAACACAAATCCAGAATGTGCCACTACTCAGTGGAAGGTGCCCACAGGGAAAGTACTGGACCACTCTGAGCTTCAGACTCTTCTTCTGTAAAATAGAGTTAATAATGAAACTTCATTGTTTTTGAAGACTTCATGGAAGACTGGCATAACATACACTTAGTTCTTGGTGCTCCTTAAATAGTATGATATTATTTTTGTTTCCTCTCATCATCAGAGGGAATGATGAGCAGTCTTGCTAGAGTTAAGCCAGGCTCAGCCACGCTGGCATTCTTTGCCCTTGTGCCCTCTGTGAAGGAACAGGCATCTCAGTACCTCACAGGATCCATTGCAGCCCTCTAAATACCGGGATTTCAGCTCTGCAATCAAATATTGACTTTGGCAAGTATTTTATATATACCAAATGTATAAAAATAGCAAAATACATAAAATATGTATGCAAAACATATAGAAATAGCAAAATATATAAAATATGTATGCAAAATATATAGAAATAGCAAAATATATAAAATATGTATGCAAAATACATGAAAGCATACACAAATATTTTTTAAAGGGGTGCCTGTTGCTATTTCTCCCTCCTGCCGCCCTTTCCTTGTTCCTGAGTTTTCCAAGCATCAGAGGGAGCCGCCATTCAGCTTTCCAGATCTTTGTTTTGATCCCACCAGGTCGACTTAAAGCCTGTCCTCGAAATTTGTCCAGAAATGACAAAGGATCATGAGCGGATTCCACCGGGCAGCCAGTGGAATGGTGAGTCTCCAGCTGTGGGCGCCTTGCAGCCACCAGGCCAGCGAGCGTGTGGACAGCCGCAGCCCGACTTCCAGTGGTTGTTGGTCAGCTCCTGGCACCGCAGTGTGCCAGCCACGCTGCTGGGGGCAGCTGGGAAGGCAGGATGGATGAGCCCACTGCGCCTGTGCATGCTGAAGGTCATGGCCACTGCCCGCTGGCTCAAGAGATGGGAGGCGAGGAAAATGAGTTCTACCACCTGAAAAGAAGAAAGGAGTCCGCAGGGGTCACCCTGGGACCTTGTGCACCCAGCGCTTCCGGTCCTAGTGCTGGGCTATCCATTACTCTCGCCAAGGAAAAGCGCCTCCTCCATGGGCACCTTTGGCTGGAGATTGTCATGATTAAGGCCATTTGTTAGAGGCAGGTCGTGCACATATTAAAGCGCTATAATCGCATTGGAGAGGTTCCCCCAGGTGAGGAATCAGCCGGGAAGGACACTGCGCTCAGGTTGGGGTTTTAGACCTGGGTAAGGATGACCGCGCTCAGTGACCACACTGCGTGCCACGCTTTAATGGGATTTGCCTCGAAATACATGCAGTAATGGGATTAAGTCTGATTAAAAAGGAGACACTTTTGGAATCTTAAACTCATCCATCAGATCACAGCTTCTTTTAGGGGAGGATTCACTCTTCCTCTCTATTTATTCAACAAATGTTTATCTGAGACCTACTCTGCTCAAAGGGCTGGAAACACACACCATGGAGATCAGGAAAGTCACAGTCTGTGTCTGGAGGGTCCTCCTGCTGGGCAGGGGAGGTCACACTGAGCACTGGACTATTCCACATTCAGTCATGATCAGGACAGAGGTGTCAAAGCGGAAGCACGGAGCACCTCTCCCGGGAATACCAGGGAGCGCACCCCAACCTGGGCCATCAGAGGCGGACGTCCTGGGGAAGTGGACGAGCTAAGCACTAACAGGTGAGAACCGGTGGGGTCAGGAAAGGAAGCGTATTGCAAGGAAAGAATATGACATATTGCATGGCTCTACCCAGCCGCAGCAACAGAAGCTCGGGTGACTGGAGTCGGCAGAGGTTCCTGGAGGTTCTGGAAAAGTCGCAGAGGCCATAGCTGCCTGGCCTGGATTGGGGTTTGTAAGGCTGGGTCAGGCAGACAGGGCCACGGCCGGGCTTCAGCTCCAGCCCAAGAGCACTAGGGAGCCACTGATGACTTCTAGGGAAGGGACAGTGAGCAGCTTTGAAAGATCACTCCAGCGTTAATGTGAAGGGTGATTTGATCGAGGAGGAAGGAATGTCAATTCAAGATGTATTTAGAGGAAAAAAGGGAGGAGGAGCCAGCGCTTGGAAATCTGCTGAATATAGAACTGACAGGTGGGTCGGTTGATGCCGTGACTATAATGTGCACTATAGGAGGAAGATTTGGCTTTAGAGAAAATATTTTTGGCACTGGGGGAATTTCCAGGCATTGCTTCATAGCCGCCTTTTCTGGGCTCCTTCAGGGTGGCACAGAAGGGGAGACACAGGAATGTGACGAGCATTAAACCTGGGTGTACTGGTGTTCCAAGCCTCGGCCCCAGGAGGGTGGGATAAGGCTCATCCATGGTGCACCAGAGCCCAAGAGCCACCTGCACTGATGGTGCCTGGAGCTGGGTTTTAATGCTGAGCAGCACCAAGAAATGACGGACTGGTAAAGTTTCCAGGGCGAGTTCCTGTTCTCAGTCCGTTCTCAGTTCTGACTCTGAGATCCTGACTTATCCCTCAGAGGTTTGCTGCCCTCACCTGATAGATGGAAGTGGAGGGGGTGCTAGCGATCATATTTATAATAACATGGTAGCACAGGTTACAGCCAACAGCGCCTAAGGTGTCCCAGCAACTATTGGAATCGCTTCCATTTATTTGTTCCTCCTAGGCGCTACCTTTATGCTCATTTTACAGATAAGAGAAGTGAGGCCCTATGACCCAGGGGTCACCCAAGTGAGTGACAGAATCAAGACTCAAAACTCACAGCCTGAGTAGGTACGAAAGGAAAAGAAGTCTCCATCAACGTAAGAGGTAATAACATGCAGAAACAGAAGTTGAAATTTATGTTAATCACCTTCTATGATTCTAGACGCTCAATAAATCCAGAGAGAAAAAACCCCAAGTTGACAACATAGAAACACATCCTGCTGAAAGATGGGACAGCAAGCCTACAGCTGAGGAACGGAGCCTGCTGGACGTCCCTTCCACAGCTGCCTGATGTCCTCCCGCCCCTCACCTTTCCACAGAGGAACAACAACTTCAATTTATGTGCCAACCCGTCACGGCCTGGCCTCACCAGTGCTTGGCTGGGGACGAGGGGCCAGGGTAATGGCATAGTGTGTCACGCTGGGCTAAAGGACAGAAAGTAGACACAGCAGTGTGCTCCAGCCCGGAGTTACCGGACAGGACTCAGGCAGGGACGTGGGAATCCCAGCCTGGAAAAGGCTGAAGGTCTGGACCGGCCTCCTCTTCCAGTCCTCTCTGATGAGAGGCAAAGAAACTTGGCAGGGTGTGAATTCAGTGGGAACCAACTGTGTAATGCAGGACGCGTCCATCACAGCCACTAAAATCCAGGACAAATGGACCGGCCACATGGAGGACCAAGCTTTCCAAGTCATTGCTGGGCCCAGATGGCCCTGATCTGATGCTTGGGAAAATGAGGAGGAGGAGGAAGAGGATAAGGAAGAAAAGGAAGACAAGACGGGAACGATTTATCTGTGTCACATCACTACAACAGACCTGTCATGTCCAAGTGCCTCCCGTGACTTGTTATTGAATTATTACAACAATCTTCTGAGATGGAATGCTATGGTTTGTCCCCCAACAGTATGTGTGTTGGAGCCTTGGTCTGTAGTGTGGCAGCATTGAGGGGGTGGGACCTTTAAGAGATGGGACCCAGTGGGAAATCACAAGACTGGCCCCTCCATGTGATCTTCCCCTCTCCACACACTCCCACCAGGATGCCATCTGCCATGAGACCTTCACCAGAGCTGAACCAATACCAGCAACATGCCCTTTAACTTCCAGAACTGTGAACTAAGCAAATCTCTTTTCTTTATAAAGTCTTCAGCTTCAGGCATTTCGTGACAGTAGCAGAAATGGACCTACACGGATGGACTATGTTACTATTACATTGGGCATGTGAGGAAACGGAGCCATAGTGACGTATGATAGCAGGTTGATTCAGCTACTAGGTGGAGACAGGATTGAAGCCAGGCCTGGACTATCATGTCTATCATGATGAAAGCGGATCAGTCAATGCTTATGGATTAAATGAATAAGTGTTTCAGAAACTTCATAGTAGTGGGGGATGCAGTCGAGGAGTAACTTAGTTATTCAAACTGCCCATCCCTCTCTTAGCCACTCACAGCCCACCCTGGATGAGAGTCCTAACTGTGGCCAGTCACTTTAGTGGACAGTAGTGTATTTTTCTCTTTCTTATTGAAAGGGAAGAGAAAAAAAAAACACCTTGTTGATTATTGCTGTAGACCAGTGGTCCTCAAAACTGCATGCAATTTAAACCAAAACCAATCTTTTAAAAATGGATGTCCATGCTCTTCATTGGAAAGCGACCAAGGGATGCTCCAGGCCCACCCCATTGACCTTCTTAGGTGTCAGCTTAGAGGTGCAGATATTGAGTGTGCTGGGTACTTAAATTCTAATTTAAACCAACCAACGTTGTGTGTGTACCTCCTCCTGCTTGGAAAAGACAAAGGAGCACAAAGCACAACTTTCATGGTCCAAAATGTGAATAAGGCAAGCTCAGAAGGGAGTATGTAACACAGTTATGATACATAAGGAAGTATCATAGAGATGGGGAGGGGCAGGAAGACTGTCAGGAAGACAGGCCCCAGTGGAAAGAGGTGACACTCTGGGCAGCTAAGGAAAATGCCACAGAGGTTCAGAGGAGAGAGACAGGAAAGCAGAGCAGGAACAGAAGAAGCAAAGACGGTATCTTTTCTTTTCTCTTTTTTAACTTTTCTATTTTGAGGTAATTGGAGATTCTTATGCAGTTGTAAAAAATAATAGAGAGAGCCGGGCGCCATGGCGCACGCCTGTAATCCCTGTACTTAGGGAGGCTGAGACAGGAGGATCGCGAGTTCAAAGCCAGCCTCAGCAATGGCGAGGCACTTAGCAACTCAGTGAGACCCTGTCTCTACATAAAACACAAAATAGGGCAGGGGATGTGGCTCAGTGGTCAAGTGCCCCTGAGTTCAATCTCCAGTACCAAAAAAAAAAAAAAAGGAATAATAGAGAGAAATCTCATAAATCCTCCCTCCCAGTTTTCCCCGATGGTAACTGTTAGTCCATTTTTAATCATTGCGACAAAATATCTGAGATAACAACTTAAAAGATTGATTTCACTCAGTGTCAGAGGTTTCAGCCCCTGGTCACTTGGCTCCATTGGTCTGGGCCTGGGGTGAGGCAGACAGTTACGGTGGGGGAGGAAAGCTGCTCAGTTCAGGGTGGCCAGGAAGCAGGGCAGGAGGCCATCAGGGGTCCAGGGACAAGTACACCCTCAAATGCACATCCCCAGTGACAACCTTCCTCCAACGAGGCCCAGCCTCCCGGAGGGCCCTGCACCTCCCCAACATGGCTTCACCAAGCTGCCAACACATGAGTTTTGGGGGGCCACTTAAGATCCAAACCGTAACAGTAACAACTTGCCTAACTATAGGATAGGTCACATCACTTGTTCTTTTTGATAAAAGGCTTTGATAACAAGGAATGGATTTCAAAAAAGAAAAGAAGGTAAATGTCCTTTCTGATAACTTAATTATAAGCATGAATCAACGGTTTATATGTGACAAGGGAACAGACCCTGCTGACCTTGGAAGGGGCATTTCACAGAAGAAGAGGGAAGGGAGATGATCACCGGTGGACGGGATGCAGGTAAAATGAATGTCTGGTGAAGATCATTAGGCCCTGGGCTGACAGGCAGCTAAGTAGGTGGGTAGGTAACTTCCCA
This sequence comes from Geosciurus inauris, assembly GCA_004024805.1. NCBI lineage: Eukaryota > Metazoa > Chordata > Mammalia > Rodentia > Sciuridae > Geosciurus > Geosciurus inauris. Next base: position 5,930 of record PVHX01003236.1, read on the forward strand.
GAAAAGGTCTTCATCTCATTAAAGTTTAATGTAAAACAGCTTAAGCATTTTATCACAAATCTTAATTTCCTTCCTAGTAGGAGACTGTGAATTACATCATGAAAAAACTTCTGTCTCAAATCAGGTTTAGGACAATTTTTCCTTATCATAAGCCAGGTTGCTAAGTATAGCACGAACAACCTAACTTGAGTTTCATGTTTTGTTTAATTTGTTTTGATTTTTACCCTCCCCTATAGTCATCTGATAGATATTTTTAGTTTTTTTAAATTTGTGCATTATAGTTAAATGTAATATAGGGGTTCATTTTAGCATAATACCCATATAAGCATGGAATATAATTTGTTCCACTTCCAAAAGAACTGAAATCAGCATACTATAGTGATACTGGCCTGTCATTGTTTATACAAAGCAGGACTCACAATAGCCAAGCCATGGAACCAGCCCAGGTGCCCATCAACAGACAAATGGATAAAGGAGGTATGGCATAGGAACACAACAGAGTTTTACTCAGTCATAAAGAAGAAAGGAATTATGCACTGGCTGGTAAATGGATGGAACTGGAGAACATCGTGCTAAGTGAAATAAGCCAGACTCAGAACGTCAAGAGTGAACGTCTTCTCTCATATGTAGAAATTAGACCAAAATAACAGGAGAAAAGGGTAAGGGAAACCCAATAAAATTCAAGGGAGATCAAGGGAGCAGAGGGAAGAGGGACGGGGCAAGAGAGGAACTGTGGAATGAAACTGACCTGAATTTTGGAAGGAACGAGATGCTGAGACTGGAGGCCCTGAAGAAGATGACCCAAGAAGAGACCCATGGGTGATGGACCACCAACATGGGAACCCAAGCTTCTGCTGCGACACAAAGGGCTGGGTGTTTGTCAAACAGTATTTCCAAACAAGACTCTGATTTCTCTAGAATACAAGCTTCCAGGACAGGAAGTTTGTCTCTTTTGCAATGAACAGTTTCCCCTTGTAACATTACTAAAGCCCACGCTGGACACACAGCCAATACAGACTGAAGGAATGAATCTCTAAGTGCTCAGAGAACCGGTCGGGCTGCCTTCTCTATATTTCCAACTTGTTGGGGTGTCGTGAAATCATGACTCCTTTTCAGGGACTGACATTTGGGGAACATGTGTAGGAGCAGATTCCTATACACCAGTGCTGAGAAAGTTTTCAGCCCCGTCTTAGACAAAATCCTCCATGCAGATGCAATACTGGGTACCCAGGAACCACTCAGAAAATGTTTTGCTGTAATTAGGATGATGAGAAGTGAATCTGTGGCTTCTGGGATTGCAGGGTGGGGTGTGATTAAAAAGAAGAGCCTGAGGGAGGTCGGGGACAGGCTTCTCTGCAACCCAATTTGGGTGGTAGTCATAGAAATCTATGCATCCATTAAAGTTCTAGAACTCTATACAATAAGTTGATCATTGTTGGAATTTCACCACCAAAAGCTGATTAAAGGGATACCACATCACCTCCATCCATGGTTACATCTCCAGGAATGATACAGACACCTCATGCCATCCCTATATCCCTCTGAGCGACTGACAATGGGGAGACATGGAACTGGACCCATCAAATCAAATTCCAGTCTCTCTCTCATATGTGTATATTGAAAATTGAGGCGATTGCTACCAGGAAGTCTCCAAGCGTGGCTAGAGCATTAACAGCAACCAGCCTACAGTTGTGAGCCCGCCAAGCTCCAGCACACAGACATAGAAGCTGAAAAAGCTGGTTTCACACTATGGAAATCAGTGTGGAGGCTCCTCAAAAGACTAGGTGTGGAACCACCATAGGACCCAGCTATACCACTCCTCAGTATTTATCCTGGAGAATTAAAGTCATTATACTATAGTGACACATGCAGTCCCATGTTTTTACAGCAGCACAATTCACAACAGCCAGACTATGGAACCAGCCTGGGTGTCCATCAGTGGGTGAATGGATAAAGAAAATGTGGTCTCTATACACAGTGGAGTTGTATTCAGCCATAAAGAAGAATGAAGTTATGTCATTTGCAGGAAAACAGATGGAGCTTTAGAACATTAAGTGAAATGAGGCAAATTCAGAAGGTCAAGGGTTGTGTTTTCTCTCCAGTGTGGAAGCTACAGAAGAAAAGGGAAAAGAAAGGTGAGGAGAAGCTCATGAAAATTGAAGAGAGGTCAGTAGAGAAAAAGGACCGGGGGTATGGAGGAGGGCAGGGAAAGGTGGAGTACTGGAGAGTGACAGTGGCTGGACTGTATTGTGTGATCATGAGCATGTACGACTGTGTGACCAGAAATCCCACCACTATGTACCACTAAGCACCAGTAAAAAATATGGTACAAAAAAAGAAAAAGTTGGTTTCAGAATAAGAGAGAGAAAGATGCAAGCCCACTAGAAGAACTGCAGGTAAAGGGAATGAAAGAGATTAAGAATCAGAGGTGGAGGTGACTGTCACAATGGGCTTCCAGCTTCTAAGCATTCTTCCTAAGATCCACGCATTCTCTCGTTCTTGATTTCAGTGAGCTATGCAACGCTGCATGATATGTTCTTATTTATGTTTCTGTTTAGTCAAGCTCAAGTGCTCCAGTTTCTCCAAGCAAACAGCCTGAATTACTCTAGGCACCTTTAATTACCAGCTCCACCAGCATCTGCTAGCAAGAACTCAAGCACCCAACCCCTGGATGACATAGTTGCCCCATCTTTAAACAAGGGCCATGGCACCGTCCAAAGAACTACGGGGATCAAAGGAGACCATGTGCCTCAAAAAGTGACACTTGACTCGTAAGAAGAAACCAGATACATTGTTGTTCTGATCACAAACACGGCTTCTTTGGCATCTGTGTAAATCCCCAATCTCACTTTAGAGTCAGCGATACCTGTAATTATCCATGATAATTCAATTACTATCCAATTATTCTGAGGTTAGAGAAAAAAATATGGGAGAATCTTTCATCCATTGTGAGAATCCCTTGAGAGTCCCCAAACAGGAAAAGGTCTCTTGAAATGATGGTGGTGATATAATGCAAAATGATGAGCATCAGGGGTTTTATTATTTTTCCTTAAATTCTGGTAAGATTTCCTGTGAAGCTACATCACTGTGCCAAAAATGAAATGCAAAAACTTTCAGAACCAAGTTCAGTCTTGTGCAGCACATGAGCAGTGGAGAGCTGCAGGTGACATCTTCCGTTTACGCTGTAATTTAGAATTTACAAAACATTCACCTGCATTCTGTTTCATTTTGGAAATTGATGCTGGCCCTTGAAGGCAGGTATTATCATTGCAATTTTACAGATGAGGAAATTAAGGCTCAGAGAAAGTCTAGTGTCAGCCAACTACTGAGTGGTCCCAGCCAGGGCAGAGATCTTCTGGCCCCAGGAATTAAGCCTGTCCTATAAATAGCTCTGCAGATGAGGCCCAGGGTCGTGGATGTTTTCTCCATTTCTCAGACTCCATCACCAACTCATTTGCTCCAAGCCTGTACATCTGGTGTTCCCAGAAGTGCCGGGAGCTTAGCACAGTACCTTCACTGCACAGCCTACGAACCCAAGTCTTCAATAATCCAAGTCCAAGGTCACCTTTGTGAACAAGCACTTGGGGGACCCTGGAGAATCAGCCAGGATGATCATTTCTTGATTTTAAATCGAGTGTCCTCCCCCATTCATTATATGACATTGCCTCACGGGTGACTTTCTTCCTGGTTCTGGAATTTCAAATTCTCCATCAGTTTGGGGAGGCAGAGACCTGTGTTCTGTATAGTCAGGAGAGAACACGTGTCCATTCGCTTGTGCAAGGAGATGGGAACAGAGCGAAAACTAAGGCCAATTAGTTCAGACCGTGCACACGTTACACAAAGATAAGGTACCCGTGTGTGTGCCTGCACACATCCTTCATGACACACCAGAAGAGTGCTAGGCATGGGGAGGTGGAGGAGGAACACGCACAACAGCTCAGCTATTTGCTTCAAACAAAGGGGAAGCTGGGCGCAGTGGCGCACGCCTGTAATCTCAGCACTTTGGGAGGTTGAGACAGGAGGATCACGAGTTCAAAGCCAGCCTCAGCAATGGCGAGGCACTAAGCAACTCAGTGAGACCCTGTCTCTACATAAAACACAAAATAGGGCTGGGAATGTGGCTCAGTGGTCAAGTGCCCCTGAATTTAATCCCCGGTACCAAAAAAACAAAAACAAAGGGGAAAGGAACAACTTCTGGAGACAGGCGACGCATTGCAAGGCCTCCCCAGAACGTTGTCATTATCCCAGAATGGACCACCCCGACAGGCCACCCACTGGAACAACAGGTTACTCAGGTGAGAAGAGAAACTGGGTCACTGGGTTTGGCTGCAGCATATACCCAGGTTGTTGCTAGTGTTAGGCAAGAATTTATGCCAGGATTGCACCAGCACAGCAAGAGTGACCGTGTGAAAAGGACAGCCACCAAAGCCAAGAACAACATTGCTCTTCAGCCAGGCGAGGAGGGGACTTACTTTCATTTCTCCTTCTTGCCCCACAGCAGTGGTGAGCACCTGCATCACTAAAGTTACCACAGGAGAAAGGACTCCAGAGAGGAGATACGACAATCTCACAGGACGAGCTTTCAGAGATATTTAATTTAGATAATAAAAGGAATGTGACCCCACTTCTACTTTTAAAGGAGGACAGTGGCCTACATCACACTCAATCTTCTCACAACCACCACCATAAAATCTGGTGAATTGTTTTCCAATGCTGCCTGGTGCCCTTGAGGGACAACCAGAAAATGAGGCCAGATCGTGACAACATGAGGACAATATTGAGGTGAGCCCAGTATAAGCCAATACACAAAACTATACAGCCACGGGAAGAGCAGCAGCCTAGACCTTGCAGGTATTTTACTATGACAGAGACACAAAGTTGAGCTTCAGGGCTACCAAAGCATGCAGAACCTGAAGTCCTAGAGAAAAAAGAGGATTTCTAAGAATTAAGCCAAAGATTCTACATACCGAGTTTCCCTCAAGACATCTGGAAGCTGCACACTCACACACAGACACACAGACACACAGACACACACACACACACACACACACACACACACCATGGCCAAATGCCGAGGACCCAAAGCATAGTCAGAGAACAAAAACGAGGACTGCAGAGATAAAGTTGGAGTTTCAAGGATGCAAAAGAGAATGGGATATGGTTAGAGGAAAAATAAACAGGCTGACCCAACATTGCCAGTGGCATTGACTTTGGATCAGGGTGACACTTCAGGAGTTCAGACAAGCTGGCTCTCACGAAATCAGAAACCCAGCCTCCATCAGAGCAAGCTAATCTGCTCCTGTGCTTTCTCCCTGCCTGGAAATAAAGGAAATCCCAGAGGAAGATAATATTGTGCAGAGCCTCTACTATTTTTCATAGAAAATATCCAGCATCCTCCAACATACAAAATAAAACAGACAAACAAACTTAGGCATCCTGGGAAATAGAACACATTAACTAAAAAGCCAAAGACAATACCTAACTAGACTGGAGAAAATCCAAGTATTGAATTATTGTACACAGACTCTAAAAGAATGATTGTTTATTTATGAAATAATGTAAGAAGACAGAGAATTTGTAATTGAATTGGAACCTCCAAGAGAAAAGCAAAGGAAAATTCTAACACTGAAAAATATGGTAACTTCAATTTATAATTCCGTAATGATTTTAGCAAAAGATAAGACAGGGCAAGGAAAACTGATGAAAGGTTAATAAGCAGAATGTACTGAGGTTGAGGCAGGAGAGGTGAAACACAGATAATGAGACCCATGGGACATGGTGACAAAGTCTAACAGGTGTGATGACAGTCTCAGAGAGAAAATAGAGAAGATGGAGAAGAAATATTTGAAGACATAAAGAATGGAAATTTTCCAAAAGTCGTGGAAGATCACTGCACAGATTTAAGCAGCTCTACAAATACTGAGAGGAAAGGAATGAAAAATAAAAAATCTAGGTCCACAGTTGAAATCAAAGACACAGGAAAGGCTGCAAAAGGTAGCCAGAGGAAGGAAAGGTGTGTCACTTTCCCAGGAACAGCAACAAGACGAACAGCAGATTTATCAATCGAAACAATAGAAATGAAAAGACAATGAAACGGCATCTTTAAAATACGGACAGAAAATAACTGCCATTTCCCCAAGTGCTACACACAACACGAAAGTGAGGGTAGAGGGCAGGGATATAGCTCAGTTGGTAGAGTGCTTGCTTCGCATGCACAAGGCCCTGGGCTCAAACCCCAGCACCACCAAAAAAAAAAAAGTGAGGTTAGAATTAATATATCTTTGGATAAACAATGAAAAGGTTTATATAGAGCAGACTGATGTGAGAGGAAAAGTTATAAAGGACTCTTGAGGTAGAAGAAATCCTAGTGGAGAGATCCTAGAGGAAAAGTACAGAATACAGGAAAGAGCATCAGACAGGACTAGTTTGCAAGTGAATCTGAACGCATATTGATGGCTGAGACATTGGCAGTGTGTCCCATAGTATTTACTACTGCATTTTTGGAATTAAAACATATCACAAAGATAATGTAAGAAATAGGAGAGGCTAAATAGAAGTACACTGTTGTAAGTCTCTTGCTTTGAGAAATAGAAAAAGTGGTCACATAAAGCAGACATTAATAAGTTAATGATGCACATTATAATTTCTATTGGAACCACTAAGAGGAAAATAAGAGAATGTATGCAAATAAGCCAAAAATGGGCAAAAATGGAGTAACAAAAGATCACTGATTAATCCAAAATAAAGTAAACATAAAGGCATGGTGATACATTTTAACATAAATGTTTTAGTAATTCACATTACATATCAAGGCACTAAATAATCCAATTAAAATATATTTTAACCTTGATAAAAATAGCCAAGAACATACTGCTTATGAGACATAGACTTAAACATACTTACTATAAAAATATAGAAAGATGGTGAAATGACAATAAGAGTTATATCAGGATATGCCAAAGCCAAGGTCATCCACCCATACCAGACTCCACTGTGATAAATCTGTATAAGAATATTGTAGATGTACTTTTACAATCACCCTGACTGGAACCCACCCAATTATCCAGCCATATAATAAGTAAATCAATGTGCAGTCAAGTCATAGAATGGGACCTTACTCAGAGATCAGAGCCAAGTCACACTAGATCCAAGATCACAGACAAATTTCACAGACAAAGGGCTGAACACAGATGGCAGAACTAAAAGGTGCTCAAGCACACTGACTCCATTCATAAAACACCCGAAATGGGAAGAACCAGCAAAGGGTGGTCACAGTCAAAATAATGAAGATCTCTGAAGGAGGTAAAGACCAAGAAGGATCATGGCATCTTCCAGGACTCCAGGTGATCCTCACCCAGCACCGAGTCCCCTCTGAACACTCTCCAAGCAGTGCACATAGGATGTGTTCGCTTTTCTTATTTTATGACCTATATTTTACTTCAATAAGATGGTTTTCAAATGAATGTGCTTCCATGTTTTACCCCAAGCTTATGGATGAGGAGGTATGATCCATTTGAGGAGGTATAATCCAATGTGTATTATAATCATGTAATTATAATACACATTGAACAAGCCCTGTCTGCACGCTACCTATTGCTCTAAGTGCTGTACATATGTTAAGACTACTACTGCTGTGGTTTCAATGTTTGTCCCCAGAAGCTGTGTGTTGGAAACTGAAGCCCTAAGGTCGTGTGTTAAGGATTGCAAGTGGGACCTTTGGGATGTGACTGGGGTCTGCGATCTCAGCTCTCATGATGGAGTACTGGGCTAATGAGTTCTGGAGGAGCAGCTTAGTTATAAAAGCCAGTGCTCTCTGGCATGCTTGCTCTGTGTCACCATGTGATGCTCTTTACAACCCAGCGGGAAGGCCCCCAACAGATGCGGGGGCATGTGCCAGCACCATGATCTTAGATTTCCCAGGCTCCCAAACCAGGAGATAAAATAAACCTCTCCTCTTTTGGACATGACCTTGTGTCAGGCATTTTGTTACAGCAGCAGAAAGTGGACTAAGACATCTATTAATTAGTTCTTTTATTATCCCCATTTTACAGATCTGAAAGAGGAAGTGAAATAATGCCCCCAAAGACACCTACATCAGTAGGAGGCATTCTCTCTCTCCCCTCCCTCCTCTTTATCCTTCTCTGCACTCTCCTCAGAAAAACTTGGGGAGATTTTTAAAAATCCCAATGTTCAGGCTGTAGCCCAAACCAATTAAATCAGAATCTCTGGAGTGAGATGCAGGCTACAATAGTGCTTTTTTAAAGAAAAGCAATCGCTGCTTGTGTGACTGTCATTCACAGCTGTGGAAGTTAAAGTCAGGTCAGGTAGTAACTAATATGTGAGGGTGAATTAATAACTGAAAAAATCAGAATCTGAAGCCCAGTGTGATGAGGTCAATAATGAATGTCACAGCACCTTCCAGTGACCAGGAACAGGATTCTCTTCTCAGGTACCTGAGACTCCATCTTAAAGGTACACTTCCAGCAACTGGAAGTGGGGGTAAAGGTAGGGGTCTGGAGTTTTAGGAAGACTTACTTTCCTTCATCAGAAATACTTGGAGGTAGGTAGTCACCTAGGCTAAAAACCAAATGCCAAGGACTTAACTTCTACCCCAGGCTCCTGTTCTGGAACCAGGGCCCTGGCCAGACTCCTGTAAGCAGGCAAGGACTGAACTGCCTTGGCAGGCGCCTGAAGAAGGCTTGCCATTCACCTCTCAGTGTGACTAAGCAACTAGATCACACTGCATATGCACACTGCAAGACTGGAAGATACTCAAGGAGTAACAGGGAAATTTTCACTTTCCTTTTTTCTTTTCTTTGTTTTGCAGTGCTGGAGAGCTGGGGGTTGAACCCAGGGCCTCATACATGTGAAGAAAGTGCTACACCACAGAGCTATACCCCAGCCCTTAACATGAAAATATTATAACCATAAATGTTGGCCAAAAAAAAAAAAAAAACCTGAGAAATTATTCTCAGGAAATTTCTATTACCCAAATCTCAATATGGGAGAGATAAAAGAGAAGAATGTTTGCAAAGCTTTATCAGTTAAGGGTGTTACAATCACTGTTTCCAGCCACAGAAAAAAAGAAATATATGAAGTTATTTCAAACATATGCTTAAAGTCACAAAATGAATTTTGAGTGTAAATTAAAGCAGAAAAATTCTTCCAGGTGCCTCCCTGTACCTTATTGTGGTCTATCCCTGAGAAGCCGGAGGGAGGCGTCTTTCCTGGGAAGACTCCCTCACTCCCTGCATCTTCTTCCCATCCACTCCCAGGTTCCCTAAAGGTTCTGCTTTCTCAACAGGTAAAAGGACCCCCACACCATCCTGACATCAGCTTTCCTGCAACACCTACTCCTTTGAAATTCAAATGAAATTGGCAAAGACATATACCATATGCTGCAGAGAAGCTCAGCAGCCATCTCCACCTCTGGGGATCCCTGAGATGTCAAGAAAGGGTTGTTACAGTCACCAGATCTTTCCTAGCTCAGAGTCCCACAATTCAATTGAGATAATCGAATTGGTGGACCAACTCCCTCTCTGCCCACGTCTGTCCTGATCCCCAGTTCTTAACCTCAGCTGCATGGACAGCAGCCTTCTGAAAATGTGCCACATTGAAGAGGGTTTTAAATAAACCTAGCAGCAAAGCACCTCACAGTATTCAAATTCTGTCAGTTTCTCTGCCTGCCAACAGAGCAGTTTCCCAGGGACCATGTCACTCACCCCCACTTTCTCTTTTCTTCCACCTCCCAGAATTTTTGCTTTGTTTTGCTCTGTGCAAGCAAAAACTCCGGAGATCCTGCTACTCTCTTCTGCAGGTCTGCTTTCACCATGTTTCACTGTTACTTCCCTCACCATGCCTTACCATCTTTCAGCTTTCCAAACCCAAGTGGTCTATTCTAAGCTGTTTTCCTAAACAAAAGCAGCTTTCCTCCTTAAATTCTGCTGTCAGATTTAAAGTGATTAATTTTTACCACGTGTCAATCAAATGGTACAAGATTCCTTCTCCTTGTGTATTCAACCAGTAGGTGGTACCTAATCTCTGCCAGGCACCGATGTACTTGGGATATAGTGGGTGAATGTGACAAAGTTCCTAATTTTATCAAGCTCCCCAAAGGGGGTTCAATAAATGCTCATTTGCTTGGAAAAATCTAGTAAAGTCTTGTGCATTAATGAACAAAGGGCATTATTTCCACATCTATGATTTGGATCTCAGTTTTATGCATAATAATGATTCTTTCTATTCGCCTTAGGATATTCATGTAGGTTTTCTCCTACCCTAAACAGGGGACCACAAACTGCAGACACAATGCTCTGAACCTATCCCTGCTAAAACCACTTCATCAAAGTTACCAACACTCTTCATTTCCTCCACAAAACACACTGCCCTCCACCGAAGGCAGAAATCTTATGGCTAATACACAACTCTTAATTCTTCTGCAAGATTAACCAGCCAACTACCAGTTCTAATTATATCAGAGAAGTAGGCTTCTGTATTTTTCCAAATAAAAACAGTTTCTTCCCAAGTGAGCTCTAATGCAAGCTGCTGGGGGAAAAAATAATAATTCTATTTCCTTCCTATCACAGGCAGATGACTGGCTGCTTCAGAAAATCTCTGCAAAAATAAATTCTCCTCCTGTGCATAGTATGACTATAAAATGCATAAAGAAAACTGAGGTAGCTGTTAACAGTATTGGCTACCTATTCTTGGGTAATAGGTCCCCTCATTTTCAATGATTTCAAGCAGCAAGCTTGTGTCCTATTACTTCTCAGGGGTCTATGAGTGAGCAAGAAGTTCTATTGATCTGGGTGAAGCCTGGGTCCTGGGTCACAGCACCTTGTGAGTGTACTCAGCCAACAAGGTCATCTGGCACTGGCTGGTCAAGGGCAGACTTACCTATCTTGTGATTGGTTGGCTGTGGGCTGGAGCAAGCCTTAGGTATCTTGTGATTGGTTGGCTATTGACTGATGTAAACTGTACGTGTCTTGTGATTGGTTGTCTGTTGGCTGGTGATTCCCTGAGCCCTGTCAATCTCCTCCTCCTTTGGACTAGCAGTGCCTGCTGGGCAGTGTCCTGGGAGAGAAAGTAGAAGGTACCAGGCCGATGGAGATCTAGGTTCTAAACTGACACATTGTCATTTCCACCACGTTCTAATGGCCTAAGTAATTTTGCAAGATGTTACGGACTAAATTGTATCCCCCCACTCCCAGACCCCCAGTGTGACTATATTTAGCAATAGGGCTTTCAGAGATAATTTAAGATTAAATAAAGTCATGAAGCAGGGACCTTAATCGTGTAGCTCTCCTTATAAGAAAAGCTACTAGGAATGTCTGCAAACACAGAGGAAAAGCCATGTGAGGACCCAGGAGGAGGCAGCCGTTCAGAGGCCAAAGAGAAAGGTCTCAGGAAAACTAAACCTGCCAACACCTTGATCTTGAACTTCCAGCCTGCAGAACAAAGAGAACATAAATTTCTGTTCTTTCAGCCACCCAGTCTATGGCATTTTGTTATGGCATCCCTAGCAAATTCATATACAAAATGAACCCAGATTCAAAGGGCAGAGGAACAGAGTCCATGCGTTTATGAAAAGAGCCGTCAATTCATACTACAAGGATTGTGGCTCTAAGGAGAGGTGAAGAAATGAAGGGATTCGTTTCATCAATGTACCACATAGACTGAGGCATCATTATCAACACTTTGTCTGTGGTATCTCAAATATATCTGTCAATTTCATTACTTACAAGGAAGTCAGTGGGTTCCCTTGTGTTCTGGACATAGAAAGTCCTGGGAGAGAAAGTAGAAGGTACTTGCAGGTAGAAGTCATGCAGGACAATTGCTGCCACTCAAAAAATCAAGATCCATCACTTAATTAATTAAGTTATATCAGAACGCTGAAAAGATTCATACACTTGCTTACAGGTATGACCTGGTGCTGGGGAATTGTGCACCAAAAGCAGGCGTGAGAAAGACCTTCCCACCCCAGGATGCACTCAGGCAATGATATTGCCTCTGAAAGAACAGAGGGGCAGGTTGCTGGAGCAAGGAAAGATCTACCATTCTGAAAGCTGGCAGCTCGTTTGTGAAGCCCAGGGAGACCTGGCATGATCTCTCTAGCACTCAGGCCCCAGGTCCTGCTGAAGCACAGGTCAGATCCCACAGGCAGATCACAGGAAGCCAGGGTGACTCCAGTCACATGATAACTGTAGTGATCACACAAGAACTGCCCAGACTGAGCTCAGCTACACATCAGATAGAATCAGTCACTGCTCCAGCAACCTGATATGGGAACAGTGAAGCAATCTTGAATAAAATGAAGATGATAAAACTGGAAGCATCCCACTACCTGATGCCATATACTACAAAGCTGTTGTAATCAAAACAGTATGGCACTCACATAAAAAATTACATAGACCCATGGAACAGAATGGAGAATCTGGAAATTAACAGATTACATCCAACTGACTTTCAACAAAGATGCAAAGAAAAACGGGAAAGAGCAAGCTCTTCATTAAATAGTGTTGTGGAAACTGGATATCCAATGGATTGCTACATGCATGAGAATAAAAATAGAGCTTGATCTCACACCATATGCAAATAGATTAAAGATGTGAGTTTAAGACTTGAAACTGCTAAGCTTATACAAGAAAATGCAGGGGAAATGCTCTGTACCTTGCTCTAGATAATGGTGTTTTGTTTGTTGGTTTGGTTGTAACCCCAAAACCACAGGCTACAAAATCTAGACAGATGGATTACATCAAAATAAAACACAGCTGCAGAGCTAAGGAAACAATAAAAGAATAAAGAGATAATCCATGGAATGAGGAAAATATGTTTGCGAAAATATATTTGCATCTGACAAATATGTTAATATTCAAAATGTGTAGGGATTAATATTCAAAATATGTGGTGAACTCAGTTCAATAGTAAAAGAAAAACATTAAAAAATGAGCAAAGGACCTCGATTGACATTCCTCAAAATGAAACGTACTGTTATGCACACATATGGAAATGGCATCATAAATCCCAGTATTGTGCATAATTACAATGCACCAATAAGAAAATTAAAAAGAACTCATACAAATGGAAATCAGGTGCATTGAAAAATGCTCAACATCACTAATCATCAGGGAAATGCAAATTAAAACCATGATGAGATAGCACCTCATACCTGTTAGAAGGGTTTTTATCAAGAGGATAAAAGATATGTTGGTGAGATTGGAGAAGAGGTAGTCCTTGTGTGCTGCTGGGAATGTAACGTGACACAGCCATCATGGAACACCATATGGAGGTGCTGCAGAGACATCAGAACTGGAACATACACTATGTGATGCAGGAACTCCACTGCTGGAGATATAGATACATATGCTGATTTCATATAGAGAGAGATGAACAACATGGGTGAACCAGAAGAACATTATGTTAGGTGAGATAATCCAGGCACAGAAAGATGAATCCAGCATGGTCTTGCATATCTGTGGAGTGTCTAAGGCAGTTGAAGCTGGGCAGGAGGAGATTGGGTGTGATATGATCGAAAGACATAAAGTTCCAGCTAAGAGAATTCCAACAAGGGAAATAAGTTCCATAGATCTATTGTAAATCATGAGGGCTACAATTAATAACAAAACATGATACATGTTAAAATTGCTTAGATTATAAGTATTCTCGCCACAAAAAAATGATAAAATATGTGAACTAATGTACACATTAATTATCTTGATTTATTCATTCCACAGGGCACACAGGCAGCAAAACATCATGTTGTACATCACAAATATATGCAATTTTTATTTGTTGTTGAAAATAAATGGGAAAGATGCCAAATTTCAACCCCCTCTTATGACTTATTTAAACTCAGTCACAGGACAATGTGGGTCTATTGAAAAGATGCAGAAGACAATTGGAAGGTGCTCCTACCAGCCAAATCCGTGGGAATTTGAGCATCAAACAAAAAATAATGTTCCATGGATTAATGCCTGTTAAACATGAGTGCATGATTCTATACTGACAATAAACTCAAAATTTGATGGAAACAAAAATGTTCCAAAGCATCACTATGCAAAATATTTATTATAAGTGAATAAATACTAAATCCATGGTAGAAAGCCAACCTACACAATTGACCAACGTGAACATTTTCAATAATGGAACAAATTAAAACTGTGATTCTCTGCAGTAAGAACATCACTTCACTTCTGTGGTATTTCTGCCAACGTGGGAGAGTCTCAATCTAATCAAAATGAAAGAACAGGCTATCCAATTACTACAAAATAATCTTAAGATTTGTCTAAATTTCAAATGTCAAAGAAAGAATGAGGGACATTTTCAGATAAGTAAAACTAAATTGAACACATGATTCTTCTTATAAAGAGCAGTTGGGGAAGAACTTGCAAGAGTGAGTCTGAAGATTATGTGTTAATGACATATAAATGTTTATTTCTAATATTTATGTTTGTATTGAGGCTATTTAAGGGGAATGCCCCTGCACTTACGATATACAAGTTGAAGTATTAAGAGATGATGGGATACCATTTGGGGAACTTACTCTCAAATACCTTAAGAAACAGGGTTTTGTTGTTGTGTACTTACAATTTTTTTGGAATGTTTCAGGTTGTTTAAAAATAAAAAGAAGCAATATCATTTTTAATAACTTCAAAATATCAGATAGCGAGGGATAAATTTAATGAAATGTGTGTAAGACTTACCTATAAAAACCACAAAATATTGCTGAGAAAAGTCAAAGAGCTGAATAAATAGAGTTATACAATGTTCATCGATCAGAAGACTCAAATTATTGAGGTAGTCATTGACCCTAAATACATACTTCCAACATGATTCCTATCAAAACTCCTGCAGGCTGTTTAGATGAACTAACATCATCTGATTCCAAGTCTTTTTTTTTTTTAAGTTGTTGATTAACCTTTATTTATTCATTTATTTATATGTGGTGCTGAGGATCAAACCCAGTGCCTCCCACATGCGAGGCAAGCGCTCTACCGCTGAGCCACAATCCCAGCCCGATTCCAAGTCTTATTCTAAAGCTACAGTAATCAAGACAGTTTGACAGGAGAATTGAAGGACAGAAAACTCTATCCATGGAACAGAAGAGAGTGTACAGAAACAGACCACGTTCATATGGTCAGCTGATTCCATATAAAGATATCAAGTCATTCCTATGTGGTAAAGAACACCCTTATAACAAATGTTGAGAAAACAACTGAATTTTTATAGGAAAAGAAAATGAATGTGATTATACCCTTACTCTCTATCCACAAAAATTATTTCAAGATCTATTGTATACTTAGATATAAAACCTACAATCATAAGACTTCTAGAAAAAAAGTAAATATTTTTATTGCCTTGGGCACACAAAATTTTTTTTTCCTAACAGGACACAGAAAGTATAAACCATAAATGAAAATTTTTGAAAATTTGGACTTCCTCAAAATTAAATTTTTCTGTTTATCAAATGATACCATTAAGAAAACAAATGGAGGGGCTGAAGTTGTGGCTCAGTGGTAGAGCACTTGCCTGGTATGTGTGAGGCACTAGGTTTGATCCTCAGCACCACATAAAAATAAATAAATAAAATAAAGGTATTGTGTCTGTCTACAACTAAAATATATTTCAAATAGAAAAAAGAAAACAAATAGACAATCATAGATTTGGAAATACATTTACATCTCTATATTAGCATGGATTGATACCCAAAATAGAGTAGTTTCCTGCACCCCATGTCCAGGGTTTTGTTTTCTGTAGTTTGTTACCTAAAATCAACTGCAGTCTGAAAATACTAAATGGAAATTTCTAGAAATAATTAAAATAATTTAAGATTGCACACTATTCTATATAATGTGATGAAATGTTGTATCATTCCATTCCATCCCCTTTGAGAGATGAATCATCTCTTTGTCCAGAGTGTCCATGCTGTATACAGTACCTACCCTTTAGCTACCCAGTAGCCATCTTGGTTATCAGATCTCCTGTCATGGTATTACAGTGTTTCTGTTAAAGTAATCTTTATTTTACTTGAAAATGACCCCAAAACATAAGCTTTTATTATAGTATATTGTTATAACTGTTCTGTTTTATTATCAGTTATCGTTAATTCCTTAGTGTGTCTAATTTACAAGTTCAACTTTATCATTAATATATCTCTATAGTAAAAAACACAGTACATACAGGGTTCAGTGCTATTCACAGTTTCAGACATCTACTAGGGGTCTTGAAATATATCCCACATGGAAAAAGGGGAACTACTCTACAAAAAAACCTACAGATTAGTATTTTTTAAACAAGCAACCAGATTTTTCAAAACATAAAATGTTTCAATGGATGCTTCACAAAGAAGATAGATGAATAATCAAGAAGCATTTAAAAAGGACTCCATGTCATTAGACCTCAGGGAAATGCAAATTCATACCCCATAATCAGTTCACACTTGACACCTGCTGGAGTGGAGCAGATAAACAAGACCAGATGTTGGGAAGGATGTAGAACAACTGGAGCTCGCACAGGTTCACAATGTAACGACTGCTTTTAGGGCTTGGAGGCACTTTCTGTAGACACTCACACGCTCCCCCATGATCCACTTGTTCTCCTGAGTATTTACCAAAGGAAATGAAAACCCCATGTCCCTACACGTCCACAGCAGCCATGTTGAAAATGGCCAAACAGTGGCAGTTACGTAGACACCGGTGAAGGGAAAGTGCGGAACCCTTACGGAAGAGTGACAGACAGGAGGACAAGCACAACATACGGCAGTCTCAACACAGTACATGAAGCAACAGAACACAGAGGATTAAAAACAAATAAATAAAATACCCCAGCCGTAGCAGGGACCACATCCGTGGAATCCACACACAGATAAGAATTACCCTGAGCTGGTGACAGGTATCAGGTCATGGGAGGCGGGCAGAGGGTTGCTGGGCTGATGGAGGATAGGTCATTTTGAGCAGTGATTACCCTGGTACATACCACTGTCAAACTCACTGAGCTGAACACTTTAGACCTGTGCACTTCACTGTATGTTAATGATGTCTCAACGAATAAAACAAGTCTCAGATGCCCAGTACAGAACCTATTTCAGATTAATGCCAATTTCAATGTTTAGATATTTTTTTAAACTTCCTAAGATTACAATGTTTGAAAAACTAGGAATCGAGCACACAATATACAAATACACACATCTTCAACAGTGATCCCTTGCGATGCATGTTTGATGAGTTAGACACCAATGCACCCCACAATAAGAACCATCCTGTGCACGATTTGGTGACTACAGTGCCACAGCTACATTTGTGCGCTGCATAGTGACATTTCATCAACAGTCAAACTACAGATACGATGGTGGCCCCCTGGGTCAGGTCGCGTAGTGGTCTCACAGCCGTCTTAGTTTAAGCGCTCGCCATGATGTTCACACAGGGACAAAATTGACTCGTGATGCACTCATGATCACGTTGAGTGGCATGTGACTGTGCCTCACTTCAGTTAACACACCAGCCATGAAGTCAGGCGGACCCACACTTGAACTCTGCGGCAGGACATCTCCTAGCCCAGTTCCACACCCTTCTTTGAATACCTCTGTGAGCCGCAAGTCTAGAGGTGAAGAGGTGGACATTTTTCCCACGTTGGTTTATGCAGTGGCTTTGTGTAGGCCCTTGTCAGTTGAGGTCTGTCCCTAAGGGTCACAAGGTTGACCCTCCTGTGGGACTGGCAAGGGCATCCAGGATGGTAGGCACTTTCCCTGCACAAGACTGTCAGCAGGCAAGTTGACACTGACATCTTGGGGACTGAGCGTGATCAGGGTTGCCATCTGCAGCCCCAATTCTCGGTTAATGCCCTGCAGGAATGTAGTTTCTCAACAGGCTTAAAACACATGAATCTATTCCCAGAGACCCAGACAGACACCAAGGCCCTGGAAGAACCTGCAGAATCTGGAAGACAGAGCGAACAGCAGAGGAAACCAGCCGTGGAGGTGAGCCCAGGGACAGGGGACAGCCACTGCCGCATTTGTTTTAGACCATAAGGAGGGAAAATGCTCCTTTGACGGTTGAGAACTTTCTGTCTGTATCCTCCCTGGTAACCGCCCAACGATCCCAGATTTCCTCACCAAAGCCCCGAATGCCCATGTCTTCCCTCACTCTCCAATATAAATGTGACCCTCATCTCTTATTCCAGTGCAGTGACAGACCTCTAGACTTAGTCACGGGTGCCACTGGGACCCCCAGACCGTTGTTCGCTGAGCCGGGAAGAACACAGAGCAGAGGAGACAAGTGCCTCCCCCAAACCCCACACGCCCATACTTCATTCACACGCTTCTCCTCTGGGCAAGGCGACAGCCATTTAAAATAATCTAATGTGGGTCTTCCTGGAATTACACAAATAAGAGTGTATCCAGAGTTGAGGATTTGGTTACTCCCTGCTCCCTGGGGCCACCCCAGCTGGAAGACAGCCAGGAACCAAATCAGTTGAACAGTCTCTTTAAAAGAAATGGAGATTAGCAGGTGTTAAAGACAGATTAGCAACCAAATGAGTTTCTCTCTGGCATAATCAGCGTTCAAAGAGGAAGGGCTTCAGGGAGACGCTGGACAGCTGCTGGCAGCCTGTGCTGGCAAGAAGACCTTATGCCTGGATGTGCCAGGACTTTGTGAGCTCAAGACACCCAAGTGCATGGTGTGCGTAGCAGGCAGGTTCTCAGAACCCGTGACGGATGGACATCGAGGTCATAGCAGGTTTGGTTCAGCTTTTCAGGAGCGGGAACTGTAAGTTCCATTTTTGTACTGTTTTTTTCTTCTTGATTCAGGTCCCGACTCGCATTCCCAGCCTCCTGTGTTTGTTGGCTGCCTTTTTTCTGGACCCTGAAGCTGGCCTGTTGGGCTGGAGGGCAGAGGGACGATTCGGAATGCATTCAGATGAAATGACACTGTGTACGTCCCCCCAGACCAGGTGGCTGGAAGGATACACACGCACTTCTCCTCATTCTGGAAGTGGGCGTCCCTGGCACCAGCAGACCCGGGGACTTCCTGGAGAGCACACAGCTGTCCTCCTGCCTTGCCCTCCCATGGTGGACAGAGATCATCCCTCGTGTCTCTTCTCATAAGGCACCAATCCCATTCATGATGACTTGCTAGAGTTTGGATCTCAAAGGTCTCCCAAAGGCCATGTGAAAGCTTTAGTGCTCAAGGTGGTGCTACTAGAAGGTGTGGAACTTTCCAGAGCAAAATTTATGAGAGATCCTTAGGTGTTTGGAGGCATGGCCCTGAAGGGACCCTACAGAGGAAGGGATCGCAGCCTCTTCCCTCTTTTTGCTTTTACCATGTACTCCTGCTGGGATGTGCCATCTCAACACAGGCCCAAAGCAGCAGAGCCTATTGATCATAGATTGAAACCATCAAAACAATGAGCCAAACTAAACCTTTTCTCTTTATAAATTAATCATCTCAGGTATTTTGTTATAGTGACAGCTGACTAATGCAGAGATACACCCTTAAGACCCAATTACTACCTCCAAATACCATTATAATGGGGATTAGATTTCAACAAATAAATTTTGGGAGAGACACAAACACCAAATCTAGAGAAAACACCAAATCCATGGTCATAGATTTTTACAGATACAGAAAAAATTGTATTAATTCACTATGTACCATGTACTGTATCAGGCCCTTTGGTATTTGATTTTAACCCAAAAGACCTGATCCACATTAGAAGATTTGCCATGAGAGAAACTAAAGACAGACCGAATTCCTTACTTTTTTCTTCCCAATGGTTTTGTTATTTCCTTCTTAATGTTATTTTGAATTTGTTTTGGCTCAAATTATATTACACCCTTGTCATCTCAATTAGCTAAAATGTATTTATGGCTGATTATGCATGCAGAAAATAAATTAAATATCTGAATAACATTACCAGTAATTGGTGAAATTGCCTCATGTTTTCACATCCTTACAACTAAAAAGGCATCAATAAATGACCGGGAAAACAAAGGGATAATCCATTATAATTGTCCATATTACCATAGAGATAGGACAGACACAATTATGGGCAATTTCAATGTCTAAAAATCAAGTATGATGAAAATTATATTGAAGTTAACAACAACAAAAAAATGTACTTGTGCCGTTGCTCTAAACCAACGGGTAGTCAGGAGGAAAGGAGCGGGCCCTGCTCTGAATACCCAGCCATGACTTGGAAGCTGACATCAAATTGCTTAAGTTTCTACAAAACATAAACCATAGCCGAAGTGCTCGTTTGGATTTGCTTGGGTGATTCCCCATGATAGGGCTCCCTTCCCAACACTGCTGGTTTATGGGTGAAACATTTATGCTGATTTAGAGAGAGACTTTGTGTGGTTTTGTACCACATCCAACATAGCCTGGTATATTTATGTTTCAGGCTATACACTGGATCAGGCTGGCATCATCGTTACTGAGGCTGTTTGTTTGTAGGTTTTCATGATGATACAAATACATAATATTTAATAACCGTCATGGCACAGATATTGTGCAATTGGAAATGAAGCCAGCTGTTGCATTAGAGCAGGGTCCTGGGACCCCTTTTTGTGCAGGATCAGCAGGCCCCAGTAACATGGATGCACAGAGAAGCTTTTAACAAACAATATGGAAGTCTTTTAATATTTTAACAACCATACCAATGTGTCCCAGCTAAATATCAGCATTGAACACACACACACACACACACACACACACGAAAGACCAAGCCTCTCATTTTGGCTCTGTTATCCACGTGGTTTGGCTCAGCATCCTGCCAAATGGACATGCCAGGAAAGTGTATCCTGCAGGGCTCTGGCAGGTGACATGGCAGCCCAGGGCAAAGCCATTTCTACAAGGGAACACTTTCTTTCTCAGCATTAACACCTTGAAAGCCACTGTCCTAACCACAGAGCACAACAGCAGAGGCCCAAGCTCAGTTACCACCATTTTGGCTTTTAAAGCTGAACACGTGAAGTTAGTTGAACAGAGAAGGAAGACCCCAAATCCACCCAAGGAAATCTCAAGAGTAAGGAGGGGAGAGAGAGGAGGGTGGGCAGGCTCCTATATTCATATAGAGAAAGAGAATCCTTTCCATGGGTGCTATCAGGGCGAGCTCTATAAAGCTCAGATCCAATCATGTGATGTCACTCCTCAAAATTCTTCAATGACTCTTCGTCACTGATTCTTGAGTATGGCACACAGGAACCTCCATAACGGAGTCTTGCCCTGCAGCTTACCGCCCACACCTCGTATCCAAGCAGTAGTGAATCTCTTGCAGTATCGGGATTTATCATGTTGTTCCATACCTGGCTTCTACTCCACTGGGAAACAATCTGTTACAACCCATGTATCAACTATTGGAATTGTTTGCCAAAAGTTTACCTGGTTGCCTTCAAGCAAGCATCCTGAGTACCACAATGTCTGTACTTGTGTACCACATTACATCATAATTACCTTGTTGAACAGTTCCTTCAATATAACCAGGTAGTTTCAAAGAATTCAAAATGGCAGCCAGGATCTCACAGATCTCTGTTTAGATAAAATGAAGGTATATCCAATGTTGTCTAAGATTGTACATCAAAAATGTAGGAGTTAGAACCAAAGCCTGATCATATTGAGGACTGGTAAGGAGTAACTGGATTATTCATACTCTGCTGGTGGGAATGTAAAGCGATACCACCACTTGGAAATGCAGTAGGCAGCTTCTTAGAAGGCAAATCTACCATATGATCAAACCATTCCAGCCTGTGGTATTTACTCACCCAAAAGAAAAGAAAGTGTATGCCCAGATAGATCTTGTACCCAATTGTTCACCGAAGTCTTATTTGTAGTAGATTAAAAATTGAAACAAATTAGATGTTCCCAGGGAAACAACTGGTGAACAGAGAAACAGATAGAGGTGCAGGTACACCATACAATAGGACACTGCCAAGCCAAGACGACAAAGGAGCCACTGATACACGACATCAGTCAGGGTGACTCTCCAACTAAAGATGCTAAGTGACTGTAACCAGACAAAAAGAGAACTAAGGTGTGACTCATCCATACAAAATTCTACAAAAGGCAGATTAATCGGTAGTGACTTAAAGCAAGTCAGATCCTCCTGGAAACAGAAGAAGAGGAAGAAGAAAGGAGAGATCATAAAGGAGCAGAGGGAGACTTGTGGAGGGGACAGGCATATTCAATATTTTAATTACGGGGGTGGTTTCAAAGGTGCATAGGTAAGTGAAACTCCTCAAACCCTATACTTGATATATGTGAACTTTATTTCATTTCAATGATACTTCAATAAAGCTACAAAAATATTAAAACTGAGCAGGGGACATGCTTTATGACCAATGAGTCTTTGTAGATTGGGAAATGACAATAAGATATTAAGAAGGTACAATGGGAATGTGCTGATGTCGGAAGTGTGAATAAGAGATTGAGAACGGTATACATAAGAAGGAAAAAGATAAGGAAAAAAAATGTCTAATAGTCAAGCCTGTCCAGTGCTCAAATAAACTGGCCTCAATAGAAACGGCACCCCAGCCCCTGGGATTATTAATTTGATGATCATTAAACAGACTTGAAAATGGATTCTTCCCGATTGGGCAACTGTCTTCTGTGACCCCCCAGGATTCTGGTGCTGACTTGTCCTCTAAGATAGCACTGGCACAGTGCATTTGCTGCTAGTGAACTCTCCGCTCCTGATGCTCATGAAAACAACTATTAGGAATGTTCCTTGAGAATAAAAGAAGTGAAAATAATTCAAAGGACTAGGACTTCAAAGGATTAGAGTTGAAAGGAAATCATTTCTTCAGATATAGGAATTACCAGTGGGTACAAAGGGAAGAGGGGGCGTGGAGATTTGGGGGCTGGGAGGCAGGCGGCAGGAGCAGGCTGGGCTCTGGGGCGGAGGAAACCCAGGATGTTGGTGTCAGAGGCCAAGGGCTGGAGAGGTGAGCAGGGTGGGCAAGCTGGGGGTCTCCAGATGTCTCATCACAGATATCGTTGATCTGGAATGATCTTCTAAAGAACAAAGCACATCCATGTTCAAAAACGTCCAGTGGTTTCCTGTGGCATCTAGAATACCATTAAAATTCTCCATCAGGGCTACGCAGCTACTAAGGGGAAATCACAAGACGCAGAGGAACGGATAGCAATCGTGGGTGGAAGCAGAAAACAAAGGCAGCTGGAACTCCTTTCGTGCGTGTTTCACAGAGAGAGTTGCTCTCGATGGTGACAGTGAATCGTGTCACTCGGAGGGGGAGACGGAGATAGCTGCTGAAAGTTGAGGGGGTCCAAGGAGGAGAAGTTGTGCTCCACAAGCCACCAGCATGAAACAACTGAACGCCTCCATGACAGAAGAGCAGAAGAGGCCAAAGGGATGATAACCGATTTAGGTAAAAGAAAAACGTGGTCAGTGTCCTGGTTCCTCAACACCAAGGGGAACATGAGGGCACTCGGCTCTTCTCCTCATCCCACACCTGCTCCTTGGCCCAGGAAGGGAGGACAGGCCTCCCCAAGAGAGGACAAAGGGACAGCACGATGCCCAGAGAGCAACACTTCCTGAGTCACAGTTTCCTAAAAGGCAGAGAGAGGGTCTTGGCATAGGGTCCTCTGATGACCACGTCTCTTCAGACACCACCCAGGCATCCGCCCCCTCTTCTTAGTGGACCTTGGGCCCCATCCCTGGAGCTGGGCGGCTGCTCAGGTCAGACCTGTCCTGAAAGTCAATAGTCTGCGGTTCCAAGGAAGAAAAGGAAGAAGCTAAGAGCTCTGCATCTAACAGTTCCAACACCAAATCTGTGGGATTTTGTTTCATTCCAACAACCAATGATCCAGCTCAGAACTGGGAATCCAATGGTTCATTTTCATTCTGACACTATCTACCCAGAATTGGCATGGGACCCCATGGGTTCAGGGCACAGTTCCATCAGACTGCTCCCATTTCAGAGGCCAGTCGCAAGGTCTGGGTCTCCTGTCCCTCTGACCGCCCGGATAGTCATTGGGGTTCCCACAGCCCTGCTCATGCTCAGTAGCTTGCCAGAGGGACCCTCACAGAACACAGTTTACCTACTACAAGGCATACAGACGAACATTGGGCACAGGTCAAGGCCTAGAAGGATCCTGAGCAGAGGATCCTGTGTCCTCCTGAAGCTGGGGTGTACCACCCTGTGGCACAGGGATGCCACCAACTCAGAAGCCCTCCATGCTGCTTTGGCTTAGAGGGGTCTGTGGTGGTTTCCCCTGCAGCAGGCAATTGATCCTCCATCAACTCACCCTCCAAGCCCTCTCCCCTTCCTAAAAGGCAGGGGACGGGCTAGAAGTCCCTACCCGCTAACCCTATGGTTGGTTCCTCTGGCCACCAGCTCCCATCCTGATGTTCCTAAGGACCAAGAGTCACTTCCTCAGCATAAGCTCAGGAATGACTGAAAGGGGCTGATTATCAGTTTCAAAATATGACCCCTCCCTGCCATTACTCAGAAACTCACACGGGTTTTAGGAACCCTATGCCAGGAACCAGAGACAAAGACCAAATACATATGTCTTGGTATGTGTCACCATGTCACGGAGGTTCTAGCCAGCCTCGGGCCCAGCTGTGTTCCCAGACGAGGTCTAACAGGGACCCTCCTTTGGAGTGTTTGCGGGGAGGCGAACTATCAATACAAAGAGACCACGTGGTTTGTGTGGGAGCTCCTCTGTCAGAATCCTGAAGAGAAGAGAAGGGCCTGGAAGGATTTGTCCACCATGAACTCATAAATGGTGAGAAAAACCAAAGAGGACAGCAGAGTATAACCACACCCTCAGGCTCTCTCCTCTTTCCTGTGACAATAAACAAACAACCCTGTCTCCATTCTGTGAGTGGGCGGGCAAAGGCACAGAACCTTACACTACGTAGCTAGAGGTGGGACCCAGGCAGTTCCAGAGAGTTCTTAATCCTTCTTTAAACACATGGAGAAACGTTCTAAGCATTATATTGTCATTGTGATCTCAAGAGAGAGAGAGTAAGCCAAGGAAAGCCAGGATCTTCTCTAAGCTGAAGACCAGGAGGAAAGTACAGGAACATGTGTGGGGTTGTGACCAGATCTCAGGATGTGGCCTCAGAAGACCTGGGTTCAAGACTCAACCCTACCATGAAGCTTCACCCTCCCTTCATCTGGGAAACTGGGTCCCTGACAAAACTCAGACAAGATCACACACACATGTTGTGGTTTGGAAGTGAGGTGCCCCCCCGGAAGCTCGTGCGTGAGTGCAAAAGAGCGCAGAGGAGAAGCGACTGGGTTACCAGAGCCTTGGCCTAATCAGCGCGTTAATCCCCTGATCCGGATTAACCGGGTGTAACTGCAGGCAGATAGCGGGTGGCTGGAGGAGGGCGTTGCTAGGCATGTGCCTTGGGTTTATTTTGTCCATGGCGAGTTGACTTAGTCTCTCTCTGCTTCCTGACCATCATGTCTTGAGCAGTGTCCATCTGCTGGGCCCTTCCGCCATGATGTGCTGCACCTTGGGCACAGAACAATGGAGACCTCTGAAACTGCGAGACCCAAAATAAGCTTTTCCTCCTCTGACTGTTCTTTGGTCCCAGCAGTGAAAAAAGTTGACTAAAACCACATGAAAGCCCTTCATACACCGTGTGTGAACACACACACCCTATACGGTGGCAGCTTTAGTTGTCACAGCACACCAGCCCTGGACCCACCCCATGGTTGTCTATCCGGGGTGACTGTCCGTCAGGGACAATGTCTGGAGACATGTTTCATTATCAAAAGTTGAGAGAGGGGTTGCTACTGACCTCTAGTGAGTAGAGATCAGGAATGCGGCTAACCTTCCTCTGATTCTCAGGATGGTCCCTTGTGATACCAAATTATCCAGCCCCACAAGTCAATAGCACCAAGGCTGAGAAACATGGGTCTGGGATGAGAGGCTGTGTTCTGACAACTCAGGAACAGGGTTGACACTCAGCGAGTATTTATTAAGTATACAAACAAATCCAGAAGGAGTCAAGTTCAGCAATGTGGCTAACCTGAGATATCAATGTCAGAGGAAGTCAACAAACCAGGAAGGCTGAGGAAAGAGCCACAAGCTCGCAACTCGAAGTAGCAAGTGTGGTCCGTGGACCAACGCCTGTTGGAAGGCAGCACCCACCTGCAGGATCAGAACCTGCATTTTAACGAGATCCCCTGGGGCTTCAGAGGCACGTTCAAGTTTGACGAGCACCGTCCAAGAATCTCTACCCTGTCAAGTTAAAAATTTTCTAATCGTGCTAGGTTACAACCAACTCATGTAGAAGTCAAGGTCCCCTTAAGGTGAGCCTGGTCCTAGCCTCCCTCTTGGTGTGTAACCCACACGGTCCACAGGTAGCCTCTCCATGTGGGTAACAGACTCCATGTCTCCCAGGCATTAGCAGGGTCCTCTCTCTCTGTTCACCGAATAGAAAGCTGACGATGATGAAACGCGGCGTATCATTAATACCCCCTACCCAGAAACTGCACAGAATGCCACAGCTGAAAGCTTCCCGGGAAAAGAAAAGAAAATCCTATCTCAACTTTCATTTGGAGTTTGATTGCTCCATTGCCTTTTACCCTCCGGACAAAGGGGCAATCGAGAAAAGCAGATTCTGCGAGACGCTATGCACTTGGGTCCCTGTCCATCTGGGAAGTTGCCTGGACTGTGTCCTCTTACACCAGGGGAAAGGTGCTCTGCCTCAGCCCAATGCCACATGCCCACCAAATGCGCTCATCACATTCTTCCTTCAAAGAATAACAAGACATCAGAATCCAGAACTCACTGAGCACTGGCTAAATACCCTGGCACCATTCTAAGTCTGATGTAGGAAATATCAAATTCTTCATTTTCTAGATAAGGAAACTTAAGCATAAAGAAGTTAAGTAACTTTCTCATGGTCCTGTACCTAGGAAGGGAATGGCAAAGCTAAGATTTGAACCCAAGAGGTCTGGCTTCTGAGTTGGTGCTCTTACCTGCTGCTCTATATGATTTCCACTTTACCAGAATCAGTAAGATGGAATTTCAGCCCTGATGAAATATCCATCCTGGTAAAGGGAGACAGACCATAGCTACGGCGTATCCGGCACATGGGGCAAAGATGCACTGTTTCCTCCATCTGAGACCATCAATCACATCCTCCCTCTCCCCTGTCCTTTGTCTAGTCTGACTGGATGGCTTGGAATAGACAACAGAGCCTGCCAGGCACCTTCTAGGTAGTCATTACTGTTAAAAGAACAAATAGATAAAATATTTGACAAATGAATGGACATGTTCCTGCAGGGAGATTCTGAGAAGTCACTGCAAATGGGGACAGGCTTAGTGTGAACATTTGCTTTTTCCTTTCCATTCCAGGCAATGCTGTCTCCGAGCCGCACCTTACCTGTGGAATTGCCCCTTCCCCACCTAGGTCATCCCACTCCCTGGTGCTCTGATGGCCTCCCATTGCCATGCCCTGGCCTCCGTTGACCAGCCATGGGTGGGCTCCTGAAGTGGGCCAGGCCGACGAGCACCTTTCTTTAGGAATTTTGGGATCAAGAGAAGGAAAGCCACAGTACTCTCTCCAGGTAGAGGAAGCTACTGTGGGGCTGGGGGAGTGCACTCTGGTGGCATGGTCCACATTTTCATCCCAGGGAGGCAGCCTGTCTGCACCACCAGAGCTGCACAGAGCTTTATGCTAATGCAGAGCCAAGACCCAAAGACGGGAGAGGGAGAGAAATCACTCCTGATGTCGTTCAATTCCTCGGTTCCAGACACTTAGCATCTCTGAGCTGCCATCTCTTTTTTTATATAAAATGTTGGGAGGGGAGCTAAGTAGACCCCAAAAGGCTATGTCCCACCTATACGGGCTCAGACAACAACAACCAGGCAACGGGCAAGCTGCCCCCTGCTACCTCCACGCACGGCCCCTAGCGCCAACGAGCAGCACCCGCTGAAGGAATCCAGTTCCTTCCGCACCCGTGTTCTCCCAAATGGCCTTCTTATTCCTGGCCAGGGTGACCTGCATTCCTTGGTGACATGAACAAGTAAGGTGCTTCTGACGTTCCTCAGAGCAGAAGGCCCTGCTAAGTTCACATGGCTGGCCTCTTGTGTTGGTGGGTGCCTTTTTCCAGCCTGCTCACCTGGATGGCCTCAGCATTCAGATCCTGCTCCTGTGGGGCTGGAAGCCCATCCCCAAGGCTTTCACCAAACATCTGGCCCACGTGAGGTGGCTCTGCATACCCATCACAAGGTACCTCACAGGAGCGTCCTAAGTTCCAACAACACCGAGGCTCAGTGGAGAGAGCCCTTAGGGTCCCCTGGACCTACATTTTCTCCATCTTGCTCTGAGGATCCTCAAAGACCACCAAGAAGGGTGAGATGGTCCTTTTCCAGGCTTCTGCCATGGCAGCTCTACCTGCTGTTTATATCCTCGGGTTTTGCATAGAGTATGTGCAACATTCCAACACTTTCCATTTTATTTCTTCAGAACAAAAAAGGCAAATATGTCCCATGAAATGAATGTCATGATCTCCTAATGGGTCCTGACCTCAAGTTTGAAGAACATGACCTTGGCATGCCCACAAAGCCCTTCCCGGCTGGCATTTGCATCAAATGAATTCATGACATCCAAGGTCACAAATCGGTTCCCACAGATAGGAGGAGACGCCTTTCACTTGAGACCCACGTGGTTGGGTCCTAATGTTCAAAAACAAAATGTTTCATTTCTAAAAGCTGTGAACGGAGATGTGCACACGCTGGGCATTGTGGGGGGTGGGGGCAGGGAAGGAAGCAGCAGGGTGGGTGACAGAGGGTCTATGTTCTCTTATGGCTGTAAATGGCTAGAGCCAAGTAGGTGTCTGAGCTGACTCCTTCCATTCAGGGGCTTTCCAGAAATAGAAGCTCTGGTCAGGAAGTAAGGCCAAGCCCACACAGACTCACCCCGGGGGGCTCCAAGTCCTTTCCCACATCAAGCCTCCCACCCAAAACCCCTTCTCATCACGGATTCTGCAAGTCGGGGCCTCTCTCCTTTTGATAAATGCCCTTTTGCTAAGACACGGGTCAGTGTAATTCTCTGACAGGTTAGGAGGAGAGAGGGCTCAGAGGGCTCCTTGTTATTTCAAATGCCACTATCCCGTTCTCCAGCACACACAGAGTCATTTACAACTTGACTCCTATCACACCTGCCGTGTCTGACCTGCCTCTCCCTCCTACCATTTCTCCAGCCCCCAAATGGGGGTTGGTGTCCCAGAGTCATGCCACCCAAGCCAGGGTGGTCTCTAACCTAAGAGGGAAGCCACCATAGTGGGTGATTTTCACATCTAGTCATGGTTCAAAGTCATCAGTACAATTCACCTATTTTGAGGCATGTGGTGGTGTTGATTGTATCCATCCAGGTCAGAAATCCAGTACTAATGTTTTAAACTAGTGAGCTGTAAAAAGAATTCATTTCTCCTTTAAAGAATGTGGAGCATATTGGGTAAAATTTTTTAAAGAAACTCTTCAAGGATAAATATTTGTCCCATAAGATGGCCAGTCCTTGGTCCACTCCATCCAGCCAGCCAGAGGAACAGGCAAATATCAAAACTTCCTATAATGTACTCGTATCCCAGGAACACAAATTTTATTTCCAGAGAAATCCGCAAAGTGCTGAGGTCAATAAATTCAGACCGGGCTCTTCATTGCCAAGTTGCTGAAGCTCTCAATACAGTGGACTTCGAATTGATGTAGAAATAATTTGCAATATTTCCCAAATTCATAGAACCAGAGAATTCCTTAACTTGGGAGTTCTGAGGGGCCCTCGTGTCCTTCCAAATACACAACAGCTGATGCTGACATAAGTCCTTCTGTGGAATGAGGTATCTATCAGGTCGTGAAGCAAATTAAAACCACGTGAAAATACCACTTCCCACCACTAGGAAGAACAGGATGGCAAACTCACAGGACAACAAGAGTTGGCAAGGACACTGAGGAACAGGGACCCTCCCATCTGGCTGAGGAGAACATGGAAACGTGCAGCTGCTTTGGAAGAAGAAGTCTGGAAGTTTCTTATAAAGATTCAATATTCAGCATGATTCAGCAATTCCAACTCCTGGAAAGAAAATACATCTCTATGTATAAATGTTCACAGCAGCTTTATTCAAAATAGCCCCAAATAAGAAACAATCCAAATGTCCATCAAAGGGTGAATGGATAAATGTGATCTATCCATTCAATGTTGTTATTAACCAGCAACAAAAAGAAATAAGAAGCTGGCAGAGGCTCCTACCAGGAGCCTCACGCACATCGTGCTAAGTGAACAAAGCTGCACACAAAAGACCACTTGTATGAGATGCCCCAGATGGTAAATATAGAAAGACAGAAAGTAGATTGGTGGCCTCCAGGGGATGGGACAGGGATTACGTATAAACAGGTACAAGAGATCTCACTGAAGAGATACAACTATTCTAAAACCAGACTGTGGGATAACCAGGAAACAGTAAACTTACCAAAAAAGTCATTATGTCGTACACTTAAAACAAGTGAATTTTATGGTATGTAAATTATACACAGATAAACTTGTTTTTAAAAAGTGCTGTGGTTGATGGATGAAATAAAATTTTATCGACCTAAAAAAATGCCGATCCAGCTCTATACTCAGCCCCGTGCTCGCTGAAATGAAGACGCTGAGCCACCGTTTTGGGGGTGAAGATTTCAGAAACAAAGTTTCGCGTCCCATTTGGGAGAGCTGAACAAACGTCTTCAGGTACCTACATTTTGAGTTGTGCTTTGAAGCCTGTATTGAACTCTTTCTTTCTTTCTTTGTTTTTCTTTTTTTTTTTTTTTTTTAATTGAAGAGCGTGTCCCATGTACAGGTATTTGCAAACTGGAAGTTCTGGCACTGTTTGTACCCCGGACCAAAGAAGACCCAGACCGGGGAATGTATTAAAATGGCAGCATTTATTAGAATTCTAGGGCCAGTGTGATAGAAGTTCTGAGGGAGAGAGATTGGACTCTTTGATCTGCCTGGTTCCACTCTGACTTCTGTCTAATTAGCAAAGCTTTTGAGGCACACTGATAAGCATTCAGGGCACCGCACATGTCTGGCCACTGACTAATTAATTAATTTTTGACTTTGAGCAGTGACACTTAATTTGAAAACTTTCTACCTTCCATGGATGAATGTGGAAAAAGTAGGGCAAAAGATTTTTAAATATGCTAAAGGTGCTATTCCAACCCAGTTGGTTTCCAAAAGGGCCTGGCGGGTCAGAAAGTTAAATAAAGCCATGGACGGTGGCTACGCCAGGCCAGTTCCAGGTCCACTCACTGTGTGCCGGTCTCAGCCGCCTGGCCTCTCTCTTCTCTTTATCACTGCATCTGAAAACCAGAGGACTCCTCAGCAGCCTTGTTTATTGAGCACTGACTGTATACATGATCCACACAGCAAAAAAGGGATAAAGCCAAAAATGATTTGAAGCCAGGAGAATAGGAGGGTGGACCAAGAACGCAGAGGCTTTTTAGACGGCCAGTGTTCAGACCTGGGTTCTACGGCTGATACCCCACAGGTCAAAGCCAGCCCAGTGTTGAAAGCCACTTCTGTTGGAGACCAAGCCACCGCCTCTGGTCTGCACATCATCTAGGGCTATCGGCCAGCCACTGTGGCAGAGCCAAGTGAGTGTGACAGAGAGGATGTGGCACCCAAAACAGAGCACATTAATTCTCTGCCCCTTAACAGAAAATGTCTGCCAGCGCCTGGTCTGGAAGGAGTCAGCATTATGTCTTTTTGGTGTGACCAAAGGAACACTAGGAGACTTTCCCTTTTGTCATAAAAGAGCTATTTTTTTTTTCCTGACAAAAAAGGGATCCTTTTCTTGTTTATTTCCTTCTTTTGAGAATATTTATGTTCCTGGAACTAGCTAGGTTCCTTTCTCAAAGATTAACTGCATCTCAAATCTAGGTGGGATTTATTTTACTTTTTGGTACCAGGGATGGATGGTACCAGGGATTGACCCCAGGGGTGCTCTACCACTGAGCTACATCCTAGCCCTTTTTATTTTTAATTTAGAGACAAAGTCTCACTAAGTTGTGGAGGCTGGCCTTGAACTTGCAATCCTCCTGCCTTAGCCTCCATAGTAGCTGGGATGACAGGCGTGTGCCACTGCACCTGGCTCCTAGGTGGGGTTTAGCATGGTCATGTGTCAGAGGAGGAAACTGAGGCTCAGAAAGCTCATCACTTACCCATAAAGTTCCAAAACTGGTGTTTGGAACCAGACTTACCTGCGACTTCATACCATGTTTCCTATAATGTCAACATCAGTTTGACAAGGAGCTCTCTGAGCGTCTCCTTTGTAAAGGGTCGAAGGGTCTTGGGGACAATTGGAGAGTGACGTATTTGATCGAGTCTATTTAGTCATCTCTGAGCCGACTATGCCCTAAGCTTGAAGAGAAGCCCCCTTATGAATGCCCCCTCTGAGCAGGTCCAAATACCAGGCCATAAAATTTAACTGACCTTTACCAAAGTGTCAAGGGCTTCACAAGTTTTTGGAGAGTAGCTCATTTGTTGCCATTAGAGTTACAACTTCATCAATGGAGCCCTGACCTTCAGGTCTCCCTGGTTCCAGATGTGAAAAGTGTCCCTTCCTCTGCAAAAGGATATCTGCCTTCAGAAGAAACCCCAACCCCCCCCCCACACACACACACAGCCACCTCCACCCTTCAAGGTCCAGAAAAGGCATTCAAAGCAGTCAAGCACATTTCTAAGAGTCTGCGTGGCTCGTGACCCTGGCAGGACCATGCCACACCAAAGCTGGTCTGACAGGCGCGAAGTCCTCCCTCCAGCCTCGAGGGAAGAGACCTGGCCTGGCCCCATTTCTCTCCCAGCAAGATTCCTCCCCTCTGAACCATCTACAACCTAGCATTTAGGAAAAGGAACCCGAGTTCCTCACAAGCAATCACATTTCAAGTCTTCTTCAGCCAAAATCCATTTTTAGACATCATGGTCTCTCCAGTTCCACAAAGGCCCCGTCCTGTAGAACCTAATCTCCGTTTTTGTCACTAAATAAAACTCAGCATTTTGGGCTACCTCTTCTGCATGTGTGTCAGTATTAACCAAGGCCACAGGAGCTCACGGGAGCTCATGAGCAAATTAGAAAATCGCACCTCACCCCGGCAGATGTTCCACCCCTGGACAAGTGACAGTGCCTTTGTGGGAATTAGAACAAAGCACCCTCTCTCAACATGGGTATGCCCCACACTGGGACCCAAGTTGGGGCAGAGAGAGGGCTTTGGGACTGCAATGTCACCCTTGTGCAGTGAGCAACCTGCCCAGCCGTCTAGGACTGTACCTAGCTTTTTCAGCAAATACTGGTCATTTCCTTTGCGCCTGTTTAACTAAAGGATACATCCTGATGGCTCCTTCATACCCAAAGTTCTGGCAAAAGAACTACATTGATAGTAACTCCTATCAAAACAAAGGAGGAAAAAATCACTGGGATTTTCAATAGAATAATTTGAAAATCCTGCTCTGAATTCATAACTCTGTCAGTTGCCTGCTGTGCGACTTGAGACATGTCACTTGCCCTGCCTCTGGTTTTCATCTGTAAAACAGAAGCATCCGTTCTGACATTACCAAGATCTCAAAGACATTAAAAACATTAAAGACATCCAAGACAATAAAATCTCTGGTTAGAAAACAGAATAGCCAGTCAACATAAAATGCTGGGTGGTTATTAAGCCATAACCACATCAGAAGCCAGAATGGTGAATGGTGTCTTCCCTGCTTCCATAGAAAGCCATTGTTCCTGTCCCTGCTGTTCATGGCCACCGTATTCTTCAAGAAAAACATCTGAAAAGGGCCGGTAGTTGTCTCTGCTTTTCCAGAAATGTCATGCAAGCAATACAGAGTTTCCAAGTTCTCAAAGCCTTCTTGACTACCAATTAGAGTAAGGCCAAACCCCCTCTTCCCTAAACTGCACCCCATTGAATTGTATGTAGCGCTCGACTCTCACAGGATGCTCATGTGCCAGTTTCAGAGTTGGTCACACAAGCAAGGGAGTCGTCAGGAAAAAAGGTTGAAGTCACCACCCTGCCTGGTGATAAGGCACCTGCTAGATGTGTTTGGGATTTTTAATTTCTCAAAGGAAAAAAAAAAAAAATAACCCTCCATGATCCAGGCTTCCATGTGGCATCTCGGGGTCGCTCTGAAGACTTCTGTAGAGCGCCCCCGTCGCAGCTGGGCTGTCTGCAAGCCTGCACCACTGGAACGTGCAACCCGACATCAGTGACTGCCGGGTGTGAGAACCAAATGCAAAGCTCATTTTTCTTTGTCAAAGGCTCCCCGTGGTAGGAGGAGATGTTAGACATCCAGCTCAGGGTTTGTCTCGGCGACCCACCCAAGCATGGATGTGCACCCCTCTCCGTGAAGGCGAGCCATTAAAAAGAGGCCTTTGGCAAAGCGGGCTCCTCTGCCTGTCCCCTCAGTGTGGACACACACACAGGGACAGAAGGACAGGGGACAGGAGGGCTGTCGGGGGCAGGGACAGGTCTCGCCAGGACAGTTTAAGGAATGATCGATGCCCCTGTCAAAGGCGGCGATAAGACACACTGAGCTTATCAAAAACTGAAAGTCTGATGGCAGAGTTCACATGCGGCGGGGAGATAACAGCAGTCAGGTCCTCTCTCCTCTCTCTTCTCCCCGAAGATCCTGTTTTAATTTCCCACTCTGCGTGGTACGCTTTTGGTCCCGATGGAGACCCCAGAGCCCGGCTCAATGTCTTTCCTAATCTCACTGTAAATGTTTCCGGGAGGCTGATAAGCAGGCCTGGACCTCAATGCTATTTGGGGAACTGACACGCACGTCTGCGTAGGAGATCAGAAATGCAGCAGAAGGTTCTGGAAAACGCTCTGAGCACCTGCAAAAGCAGTGGCGAGCGGGTTGAACTGGATATTGAAAACACAGGCACATGCTTTGTGACTTTGTATAGGTAACGTCACCTCCTAGGAACGGAGGCTCCTCTTCTATAATATAGGGGGAGGCGGACTGTGCCACCATGGATCTTCCATCCACAGCACCCCCCTGCATCCCTCCTCGCTGCTGCTGATGCTACAGTTACCACTGTATTACATTATTCCAACTGCAGAATGCCTCAGCTCCGACTGCTCTACAAAAGACCAGAGACCTGCGGGCTAAAACAATAGAGTTTCTTTTTCCTCACATTTCTAGAGACTGGAATCCAAGATCAGGGGGCCAGCAGATTCAATTCTTGGTAAGGACTCTCTTTCTGGCTTGGAGACAGCCACCTGGTCACTGTGTCACCACAAGACAGAAGAAAGCTCTGCTTCTCTTCTCCTTACAAGGGCACTAATCCTGTCACCAGGGCTCCATCCTCTGCCCTCATGAAGACCCCGCTACCTCCCCATGGCCCTCTCTCCTAATAACATCACACGGGGACTTAGGCTTCGTATATATGGTGGACACCCAGGGCTGGCTGTCCCTGAGGCTGAGCCTCCACCATGGCTCTCCCTCACTGCTTGTGCGCTGGGGTGAACGAGGGTGCTCATTTATTTACTGTAGCTACTGATATTATTTTACGACTCTTCTTACAGTGACTCCAAGAGCGTACCCATTCTTGTTTCCAGTGGCAGATTGTGAAGGTCCCTCTGCGTACTTTAGATATGGTTAGTGAACAATCAAGAAAGCTGGGTCATTGTCTTCTATAATTTTTTTAAATGAATGAATTGATTATTTCTGGAATTTTCTACATGACTTATTTTTTTAATAAAAATGACATAAATGGAAGGCATAGGACATGATGTTTTGATTGACATGTGCATAGCAAATGATCGCTACAGTCTGGCACTTTCACACGCCTGTCTCTTCAGAGTTACCTTTGTGTGCGATTTTTGCACCAAGTCTCTTAGCAAGTTTGCAGAACTCTCTTCACTTACCTGAAGGTTCTAAGACCCCCACAGTAGATGTCTAAAACCTGCGCCAGCACCAAATCCTGTATCTACTAAGCTTTATCCTATACGTGCATACTAATGGTAAAGTTTACTATTTATAAAGTTTATAAATTAGGTTCAGAAAGAGGTTAACAACAACAACTACAATAAATAAAGGACAATAATAATAATATCACGCAATAACCATCATTTAAAACTTATGGACTGCTTATTTCTGGAATCTTCCATTTAACATTTTTGGACTATAGTGGACTATGGTAACAAACCACAGACAGCAAAGCCAACTGTGCGTAATACAGGATTATTGGGTTCAATACCTAATGCCACCCAAAGGGAGGCATAGCACAGAATTACTAACCACAGCCATCAAGTTATCCTTTAGATCTGTGGATTTAGTCTTCCCCATAACTCGGCCAGCATGCCCTTTCCCCAACAAGGATCCATCATCCCCACCAACCACTCTTCTATTCCTACGCATTTTCAACGTACACTGAGCTCGTGCAATGCTTCTTTCTGTACCTGGCTTAGTTCACTTAGCATGATTCCCCCAGGTTGCTGGCAGATTCCCCAGCCCTACACCAGAAATTATGATTCATTAAGCCTAGAGTGGGCTGAGCATCCCACTGTAAGAATGCCCCTAGGTGATTCTGGGGCCCACCAAGTCTGTGCTGCCAAGATCTGGGAAGAAACTGGCTCTGTCCCAGCTTGAGCAGCCTGAGGTTCTACGTGGCCTCAGGTGTGTGCCCCGCCCCACACACCTCTGGCCTTGCAGCTGCAGGGGACAGAGGCCTGACTTCCCACTGCCACCATTTGCCTGTCCTGCAGAAGGGCTTTCTCAGGCCACAGGGCCCCACTCCTCTCACACACAAGGCAGACCAGAGGTTCCAGTGAACTTCTGTGCCCCAGAAGCAGCGTCCAACCAATGAAGTCCCTCAAGCATGCAGCAGATCCTTCCAGAGCCCTCCAGCAGGTCACTATCCAATTGCCCTCCACAGCGCCCTGCTTGGTGATGGCGTTTGATGGCCACCTGCCCCTTCTATCTCACATCCCAACCCTCTTCCCCCAAAGCATGCCCAGGGCTTACCTTCCAGACACACCACATGCCTGCCACTCTCGTCTGGGCACCTACTTCTGGGGGAAACCCACGTTAAGGCGGTGTGTTAGAAATTAATTTCAACCTTGTGGAAGAGTGAATGTCAGTGTTTAAAGCGGAAGTGATAAGGCTTCCCTTAAATTCCCTTCCTTCAAGACATGCAGCTCTCATTCTTTCTTCCAGTTTTACCCCCGTTCCATTCATAGTGTGGATGATTCTGGGTATTTGTAGAGCAGTCTGAGCTTTTCAAAGTGCTCGCCCATTTAGATATCTCTCCGACATTGACAGAAAGTGCAGGACAGGAGGGCAAGAGCATCGTCCTCTTAGTAGATGCCATCAGCCCTTTGAGCACAAGTCCAGAGAAGTGAGGCCGATTGTACAAGGTCACACAGCAGGTGGGTCCCTGGCTCCCACCAGCATCGCTGCCTCTCTGGGTGGCATCAGAGTCCCAGGGGCAGAAACAGGTCAGAATTGTTTATTCTCTGTAGCACAGGGCATGACGTGCCACCAGAATAGGGGCCCACTGTGACCACACTTCCTGATGACAGGCTTTTTCTATTTCCACACTTGGGCACCAGATTGCCCTCGAAGGGAAGCAGCTGTGTGGATACTCTCCTTCATGGGAAAGACAAACCGAGCCAGAAGGGCGCTGAGCGCCAGCCAGTCAATGGTAGTCACTTCTTGATCTCGGATTTGCGGAATCCCAACGTTATCAGGGGCCAGACGGAAGTCAATGAGCTTCTTAGATACAGTAATTCGAGGTCGCGACAGTGCATTCACAGTACAAATGCCAGCGAGATAGATTAGTGCACCTGCAGAGAAACGTCTTGTTTAAAAAGAGAAGAAGGGAAAAAGAAAAGCCCTTAATCAGTAGTTTTCAAATGTGGACACACATCTGAATTATCTGGAGGATTTTTTAAAACCCAGTTTATTGTTGGCCCCACCTCTGAGTTTCTGATTGGGTGAAGCCTGACAACATGCCTTTTAAGAGGCTCCCAGTTGAGGCCAAGGATGCAGAACCAGCATCACACCCAAGACCACTGCCTTGAGAGACTGCCTTGGAATTTATTGTGTGTACAGAGAACCCAGAACTACAGACAAAAGGTAGATTCCGACTCAGGAGTTCCACGCTTTCTTTCCAAAAAGCCCCAAGTGATGCTGGAGCCACCGGTCTGGGGTCCGTTATAAATAGCAAGACTGTAAATCAAGTGTCTCTCAAAGGGATGCTCAACTACTCCCTGATATCAGAGCCATCAGCCAGCTATTAAACATGCAGATGCCAGAGTGAAAGCTGTCTTGGTCCGTTCATGCTGCCATAACAAGTGACATCAGGCCAGGTGGCTCAAAAATAAAAGGAATTTCTTTCTTACTGTTCTGGAAACTGGGAAGTCAAGTTCAAGGCGCTGGAAGGTTCAGAGTCTATTGAAGACCCTCCTCTTGGCTGACTGTCAACCTCCTTCTTGCTGTGTCCTTGCACAGTGAGGGAGCAAGGGAACTCCCGCCCCAGGTCTCTTTCAAAAGGCACAGATTCATCAGGGCTACCCTCTTCTTGAAGGCCCCACCTCCTGACACCATCATGCTGGGGATTAGCTTTGAGCATCTGAATTTCTGAGAGAGAAAAACTCAGTCTATAGCAAAGACAGACCCAGGAGGACACCAGCCAGGAACCCAGGAATCTGATTTTAACAAGCTCTGAAGATGTAAGCTCATGTCCCCAGCCTGACTGATCCTGAGAATCACCCAAGGCAAAAGGCACAACACAGACTCCTAAGCTTCAGGCGAGGTTAATTAGACCAGAATATTCCAAAAAGAAGCCTGCGGAAATGTCAGATGTGGAAACCTCTCGGCTGAATCTCATGAAGAGGAAAGCCAGGGAGCCCCTTGAGTATGGGTGCCCACCTGCCTTTACCTTCTGGGTCCCACGACCTTCCCTGGAAACCTCCATAGCCCCTCCCTCTAATACAGAAGTCAACACACAGTGACACATGGCCAGGTCTCCTGAGCATGGGGACAAAGTGATGGGAAAATGTCCCACTGGGAAGGATGGACCTGGAGACAGAATAAATGAACCCATTTGTCATACCTAATATAGTATAAAGGCCCAGCCCCGTCCTTCCCCAGCTGGGCCATCTCAAGAGCTGGAACCCAGCCCTGATTCTCTTGAATCTGCCCCAACGATGAGACTGAGGGTTTTGAAAACAAGAAGTTGTGCAAACCCTTTAAAGGGGGAGACCCAGAAGCCCTGCTTGGTTTTGGGATGTAGTCAGCACCCCGGAGACCAGCCGGCTCTTCTAGCTGAGCCAGAGGAGAGCTGGGACACCAGTTGACATCCCTGAGAAAAAGATCTCCCTCCCAGCTCCCTCCAAGCCAAAAGAGAAAGCAGGAGAGAGAGAAAGAGGGGAGTGGGAGACAAAGGAAATCACGCCCTCATTACAGGGTGGCACTTAGAGTAATGGAGAATTCACAACAAACGCTGAGCAACTTGCAAATTGCATCTTCCTGGGACGCTTCTCCTGGCTTTTCTGTTCGTTTGCTTTCATCGAAAGCCACGTGTGCCTCTCGGGTTCAGGTGGCACACCACGTGCACTGGCTCCCAATGACTGGGGTCGCGAGGCTGCTTCTCCTCAGCCACAGAGCACACGTCATGTTCCCGGAACTACAGAGCAATCTCTCCCTAACTATCACCGCCTGCAGAAATGGCTTCGGCACCCAGGTGCAGCTCCTGAGTGACAGGGAGGGTCGTGCCTGGGTCAAAGACTCAGGGACCATACAGCAGATGGCCCCCCGCGCTGCCACCTGGGAAGGACCAGGACGCTGTGCTGGGGAAACCAGCTCTGAGGAGATGGAGCACAGCACCCAGGGGTCCCCTGAGCCTAGAGTTGGAAAAACTGATAAAAAGCCCCGGCATGTGGCTGGGGAACGTAGAGGACGGGGCCAGAGTTAGACGTGAGCCGTTGCTGAACATCCAGAGATCCCACCTGCTCTTCACCTTCCACGTTCTCCACATTGGAAACCTGAAGCCAGTTGGTCCCCAGATGGGGCAGGTCTGTGTTTCAGTCAGCCTTTACCCCACGGGAGCCAAATAACAAAAACAAATCAGTCGAGGAAAACTCTGTTTTCGCTCCTGGGTTCAGAGGTCTCAGTCCATAGATGGCCGACTCCATTACTCTGGGCCTGAGGTCAGGCAGACATCATGGCGGAAGGGCCCAGTGGGGAAGAACAGCTCAGCTCATGGTGGGGCCAGGAAAC
Source organism: Geosciurus inauris (assembly GCA_004024805.1). NCBI lineage: Eukaryota > Metazoa > Chordata > Mammalia > Rodentia > Sciuridae > Geosciurus > Geosciurus inauris. The sequence goes on from PVHX01003236.1 coordinate 46,169, forward strand.
TGGGAGAAAGAGGAAAGGGGTTGCGGGGCAGATGTGTCCCCCCAGGGGAACCCCCAGTGACCCACGTCCTCCAGCCATGGTCACCTGCGCACAGTCACTCTCCAGACCATTCCAATTAGGATGGACTGAGTAGGTCACAGCTCTCCCAATCCAGTCATTTCACCTCTGCATAGTTCTGTGTTAACAGGAGAGTTGGGGAGACACCCGAGCCCTATCAGTAGACTGACGCACCAAACACAAACGTTAATTCTTTTTAACCTTACCACAGGTAACACCGTACGTTTCAAAATAATAAACACAGATTTAATAAACTGTAATAAGAGTGAACACAAAAGTTGCTAGGGGACAGATACTGGGCCAGTAATCTGATATATTCCTTCCAATCACCCTACAAAGGAAGTATCGTTAGTTCCATTCTGCAAAGCAGAAGATCTTAGAAAAATGGAAATATTTTCTCCAAAGTCGCATAAGCCCACAAGCACAAAGGAGAGATGATACCCAGGCTGGACAAAGGTAGAGCTGGACTCTGCGGCTTTAATCTATTCCAGTAACAAGATTTCCCAACCTCAGACATTGTCCCGTGCAAAATGCAAAAGGGTGCAGACACTTCAGAAAATTTCTTAGCACTTTCCAGAAATGTTAAAATCGGCCATATACCAAAAAAAGATCCAGCAGTACAATTCCTAGGCATCTGCGTAGCCAAGAGAAATGAGAACATTGGTCCACAAAACTTGGATGCAGGCTCAGAGCTGCAGCATTACCAAGAACTCCAAAATGGAAACAATCCATGGGTCCGTCAACTCATGATAAACAAAAACAAAGACAAAAGTGAGATAAAACAGATAAATAAACAAACAAACAAAAGAAAACAATATCCTTACAATGGAATACTACTCAGTAATAAAAAGGAACAAGACATGGAAATATGCATGTTTAAAAAAAAAATTTAAAAATTTTCAAGCATTTCTAAGGTTCAGACTCTATACCAGAACTGCTGTGACTCCCACGAGATGTCACACAGGTGCCCGAGACAGTGTGTGTGACTGCAGGGGAGGAGCAGGAGGACAATTCAGCTCTGTCAGATGTCTTCAGATTTTTCTGTGCCTGCAATGGCACCCCCAAACTGGACTGTCCCCGTGTTTCTTTGAGCCTCCATGTGTGGTCCTGGAATGTCTTGGTGACGTCTGTGGTTCTGGCCACTTGCTTCTGGTTACAAAGGCCCTATCCTCTGAGTCTTCCTCACTCTGACCTCAATGGAAGGCCACGGGTTCTCTCTGTACGTCCACCTCTCCCTGCAGGTCACAGGGTACAGGGAATCAATCACCTCGTTTCTCATCCAAATTGAGCATAGGCTTCTAAAGGACAGAGATGTGACAAGGTGTCACACTCAGCTGAGAGGCCCCGAGCCTTCTCTTCCAGTGTCTTTCTTTTTCTTTTTTCTTTCTTTTTTTTTTTTTTTGGTACCCAGGGGCGCTTCACCACTGAGCCACATCCCCAACCCTTTTCACTTTTTCATTTGAGTCGGGGTCTCACTACGTTGCTTAAACCTTCACTAAGTTGCTGAAGTTGGCTTTGAACTTGCGATCCTCCTGCCTCAGCCTCCTGAGCTGCTGGGATGACAGGGCTGTGCCACTGTGCCTGGCCTCTCCATGTTTCTGATACCACTCCTGGTCCTTCGGGGAGGGGTAGTCAGGACTTCCTACTCCTATGCCTGTCTTTTTTCCTCTCCTGGTCCCCTGAGGCTTCCTGTAGCACCCTGAGGAGCTGAGCACAGAGAGTTGTCACACCCTCTGTGGTCGCAGTTAGCAGGCCTGCTCCTGGGTGTGCATAAAGTTCTCTGTGGAACTTAGAAAGAAAGAGCAAGTCAAACGCACAAACATCTGTATGTCTTAATGAAGTTTGGCTTTGAGGATAATCGTCTTGCTATTTCCTGAAGAAGAAAAAGAGCAGTGAATCACCTCCAACAGCCAAGGTTGAATGAAGTTCCCTTTTTCCAAGGAGCCCTACCCTCCCAGGGCACTAAGCCTTCTGGCTCAGCCTTTGTAATCCAAGGGGCACCACCGAAGAAAGAAAGGACTTCTGAGGGAATAACCAATCACCAAGAGGTATTTCTAAAATAACATCGTGACCTATTTGTCATCCGTGGGGAGCTGGGGTATCTGTGTGTGGGGTGCATATGTGTTGTACACATAACCCACATTCTTCACAGGGGTCTGCAAACTAGAGTTCACAGGCCTCATGTTCTTTTGCATTTCCGTTCTTTTAATGTATTTATTTTCCAATTTTAAAAAAAGAATGTGTTGAAGTCCATATAACACAGAGCTTGCCATCTTCACCATTGTAGAGCACACGGTTGGGGGCCAATAAATGCACCCATGATGGAGGACTGTCACCGCCGTCCATCCCACACGTCTCCACATCTTGTAAACTTCATGCTCTACACCCATCACCCCTCCCCAAACCCCCAGAAGCTACTCTGTCCCTTGTGTCTCTGAACTTGACGATGCTAAATATCGGGACCAGTGTCTTTTCATGTCTTTCACTTATATAACAATGCCAAGTTCCGCCCTGTTGTAGGAGATGCCGAGACATCCTTCTTTTTCCAAAGGCTGGATAATAATCCATCATAGGCACACACTGCTCATCCACCCATCCCTCCATGGACACCTGGTGGCTTCTGCATTCCAGCCACTGTGTCCAACGCTGCTCCACGAAAACCCCATCCAGACCCTGTTTTTTCATTCTGATCTCTTCTTTTCTGTATGGCCAGGAAGCCAGAAATGATGCTTCCATTTTTCAAAAGCTGGGAAAAGGAAAGCAAAATGAGCAGAGTGGTTTGCGGCATGTGGGAAGATTCTGGAATTCAACCATCAAGAGGTATAAATGATGTTTTCTTGGAACATAACAGGCCGTTTCTTTTTGTTTTGTCTAGGGTTGCTTCTCCCCTACGACAAGGACAGAGCACACAGACCATGAAGCCTTTTAAGATCTGTTCTTTAAAGATTTGTCAACCCCTTTCCTACCCTGGTCAGCTCTTTGTTTTACATCATGAACACGTGTCGGAGATCACCGCACATCACACGCCTGAATCTATTTCATTCTTTCAAGAGGTTTTTTTTCCAGGATTTAGCTATGATAAGCAACACCATAATGAATCTTCCTAGGCATCTAACTTTCTGTAGAGTCCCACACCCCTTGGCATCTGTCCACCCAACACACACATACACACACACACACTGTCACAAGCCCAAGAAGATGGTGACCTTGTCTATTTATCTTCATGGTCCCAGAGCAGAACAAAATGAAAACATCAATTGATTCCTTTCAATAAGTACCTCTGGTTCTAAATGGAACATTAAAGTTGATTTAGAAGTCCCTGAACAAGTTGAACAAGATCCAGACAAAGAGATTTGAACTTCAGGAAGCCCTGCTTCCTTCCACACCATCCTTTATTTGCATATCTGTCTGCCCCACCTCCCCTTTTCTCAGCAATTTGAGTTATATTGAGCAGCCATCCCAAGATAGCATATTCCTCTGTGACAAGATTTAATTAAACTTCCAGCAAAATAATTAGCAAGGCTATCTTAAAAGACGATTTTAAAATATCAGAGTGATACCAAGGAGCAAATAGAGTTAACACTGTCATCGGAGATCAAAGCCATCAGAAGACGTGACTGCAAATGTAACCTCCAGCCGCCATCTAATGAAGAAGTACACACTGGAACAGTTGTGATGTCCTCCCTCTAGGGGCCCATCGACAAATTCATTTGACATGGAAAATTTCCCAGAGGAAGCTTAAAAATGGTAAATTTCCATTAATTACATAGCAAAGAATGTTCTCTTCGTAATTTATTACCCATTCGGAAACTTTGGGGGAAGCCGAAACTGACTCTTATTATCCAGGTGATCCTTGGCTTGCGGAGGCTGATGCGATCAGCCAGCAGCTCCTTCACCACTGCGAGAGCTTTGAGGAGAAAAACACTCGGGACAGCCATGTCCTCTGTGATGGCGGCTATGGGTATCCTGGAGGATGAGTCTCCTGGCGATGGTGACATTAGAGTGATGTCAGACTGGTGGCAGTTCCTACAAGGCCAGCTATGAATCTGGGACTCATAATTCTCCACCAGGATCCTTCGGATGAATCGGCCAAAGTTCAAGGGGGGCCGAAGTCAGAAGGCCGAGGTTCGAGCCTCAGCTCTACCAGCTGCCCACTCTGTAGTCATGAGGTGGCCCTTGGTCTTCTTTGGGCCTCATGATTCACCTGTACGACGGGTGCCATCTGTTCTGCGCTGTTATAGGAGGAGCAAGAGGGGCTATCACTCTCAGTGCAATGGTGAGGACAGCGATTCCACTCTTGTCTTCCCTGCTGTCTCCCGTTAGTGTCTCTACCCCCAGATGGCCCCAAGAAATCTAGAAGTGGAAGAATGAATGCAGGTTCTGGCCACTTGACCAGGAACACATGGATATGGAACTTTCATTTCCTCCCTGTGGGTCCATAGTTGAATATTGTGCTTTTAAATTTTTGTCCTGTGCTGAGCATATGTTTATAAAGGGTTGTTGACTCTTTGGAGATGTAGGTCCAACTACTTTCCAAGTAGTGGTGACTAATTATAGCTCTTCTGAATTTCTTATGTACTTAGAAAACCCCAATTGTTTTTATCCCATGTAAGAGAGATTAATATGGAATATTTAAGCACTTAGGTGTTGCGCACACAGCTAAGTAACTTTGAGGCCAGTATCATTACCAAGCTTATTTTGTGAATGAGAAACCTAAGGACCAGAAGTATTTTTCTGGGTCTGTGAGTATTTTTTTTTTTGACCTTCTCTGCCTCATGCCTAGTAGGCACGTCCACTCCCACCCAACTCTTGGTCACCCAGCTCCCCACATCAGCTGACCACTAACCAGACACCTACAGACCCTGCTCCTAGATCTCCATCCTCCCTATTGGAGGAGACACACCTTAACGAGGACAGTCAGGTAGGCAGGCTCACACTGGCTGCCCCAAACACAGTGACCACACCCTCCGTGGCGGCTGCAATAGGAGCTGGGATTCCAGGTTCTTGGTTAGAACTCCATCACTTAGAAGGAGGGAGACCAGCCGGGCGCGGTGGCGCAAGCCTGTCATCCCAGCACTTAGGGAGGCCGAGACAGGAGGATCGCGAGTTCAAAGCCAGCCTCAGCAACGGCGAGGTGCTAAGCAACTCAGTGAGACCCTGTCTCTACATAAACACAAAACAGGGCTGGGGATGTGGCTCAGTGGGCGAGTGCCCCTGAGTTCAATCCCCAGTACCAAAAAAAAAAAAAGGAGGAGGAAGACCCTCCTTAGCCCACCTCCTTCTTCATTTCTCCAAGACTCAGCTTCTTCTTGGGAATATGACCTCCCCTCACTGTGTTGTTTTAAGGATTGAATTAGATGCCCGGGGACCCGAGGACAAAGGCTGGGACCTTGTCTGACACTGTCGGCCATCCATACAAGCAACCCCCACTGTGATTTCCCAGCATGCGAAGCTTCTGTCTGGTGAGCTCCTCCTCCTGATGTCATGCAAGCGCTGGGTGAACCAAATTAACCTCGGGAAGCTCATTACCTTTAAATCTTGATGGCAAGCATGTCCTCTCCCCCCAGGAAGATACTCTCACCCTCTCCCATGCTGATAATACTTCTGCTTATTATTTTTTCTTAAATAGGGTTAGATTGTTTGCCACGCAACAACCAGTTCAGCAAGATCGGTTCCAGCCGCTGAGGATGCCTCTCCAGCTTCCAGCAGCTTCTGTGGCCCCTCCCTGACCCTTCCCACCTCCCATCTGCACTGGGGTCCCCTTTAATTTTCATAGAAGCAGTGCTGGGTCAATCCACCACGGCCTGTGACCTTGCCAATAAAACCAGCCCCCAGCCCGGGATCCGAAGTTCATGCAGTTTCCAAGGGCAATTTAGGATAAACGCTCACGTCCCTGCTGAGGTCAGCTCTGGGCACTCGCCTAAGTAATCTGCATATTCGGAACAATATTCTCCAAAGCTTTGGCCCATTGGGGAGTGATTTGCATTCAAGGAGGAAAGGCTAATATTCTAGTCTTAGCAATTATTGAAACACATCCAGTCAGTACTCTAATAAATTATCTTAACCCAATTACTGAAAACATTGCAAAACGTTACTATGCACCCAAGACCATTCTGCCTGGGAATCTTTATTGGCAGGGTCATTAAAGGCAGGCAAGCTATGGCTTCTGCTCAAATATTTGGGGATGTCTTGTGCCATTTGAGTTAGCATGCCTGGACACTGCCAGGAGAGAGATCTGCCTGCTACTTGCATTATCCATCCCTGCCTGCGCGACTCCTTGCTTTGGGGGTCACCCCTAAGTGGGGTCCCCTCCCTGTACCTACAGAAGAAGTACTTAGATAAGCTCTGCCTGCTTTCCTCCATCCCTTCCTTCTCTATTTAAAGCAAAAGATTTTGTTTGGGTGCTTCTGTTAGGCCAGAAACTTCCACATGCTTAATAAATTCTACAGAAACATTGCAGGCAATAGTTTTTCCATTCCAAGGATAAGAAAATTGATGATCACAAAGACCACACAAACCTCTAAAGTTCACACAGGTGGCTAAGTGTCAAAGCCAGGATAGCACTTGGGTCTGGTGATTCCCAGGTCCCTCTTGAATCATATCTGTCAACTGCCTATATGTGTCAGGCACTGTACTAGGTCCTGAGACTAAGTGAATAAGCAAAGTCAGGAAGACTCCCTGTCTCCATGGATCTTGTGTCTGCTCCTCAAGTGTATCAGTCAGGGTGCGTCCATTTGCTGATGTAACAAGCAAGCCTGTCAGCTCCATGCAATAAAACAAACCTTGCTTTCTCCTTTGTGCCACACGTCAACAGACATTGACTGGGACCACAGCAAGTCACACGTGCACAGCTAACTTTAGAGCAGATGGGGAAATAGAAAGCTACTAGGGAACCAGAAGCAAGATGTTGGCAATGCCTGGTGGCAATCATGACCTCAGCTCCTGCCAGAGGGGAGCAAGCCGCTCTCAGAACAGCAGACAGGAGCTCGGCCGTGAATGCACAATCCAGTCCCAGTCCTGGCCCACGTCCCCGGCGCTCCACTTACAAATCCGACATGCATCGCCAAATGCCATCTCTATCAGAGCACGGGGATCCCGGGCATTCAACCTGCTATGATCACAGGAACCAGCGACTCTCACTCCTTCATAATTAGGCTCGTCCGCACACCCCCCAGCATGTGCCAGGCAGCTGGAGTCGGAGCCAAGATCTAAGGGGGCAAAGGATTCCAGCATGGACCCGCAGCACCCAAGTGGCCCGAGGCGACTCTGCCTGTTGAATTAACTCTTTAGAATCACAGGAAGGTCCGGGTGTGCTCAGAGCACAGGGTGGGACTGTCACCACCTCATTAATGACATGTCTGTCACTTGATCTCTCTCTGGCCCTAGGCTAAGCCATATTATCTCATTTAACCTGCTCACTGGTAGCCACGCCCATGGCTCCACTTTACAGATGAGGAGCAGAAGGATCAAGCTCACAAAGAGGCAGACCAAGGCTTTGAGCCCAAGTCCTTCTGATGCCTAATCACTGGTGGCGGCCAGGGTGCCATCAGAAGCAGCACAGCAAAACCCTGATCCCCTAGCCCAACAGCTAAGGGAGCCAAAGCCATGGCGAACCAGGCACAGAGATGAGCAAAGTGAGCCAGAGTCCAGCGCAAAAGTGACTGACCTCCACTCGAATCCAAATCCACCAGCACTGAACATGAGAAAAGAGACAGATTTTCAGGCACCTACAATGTGCCAGATGCCAAACAAGTCCACACTATGAGTCCCCACATTGCACGTGGCCTAAATTCAAGGCATCATCTGCCTTAACTTTCCCAGCATCGCCACAAGTTGATTATTTTCTGAATAAGAACTCTGAGTCTCAGAGAGGTTGAGGAAGTTGCCCAAGAACACACAGCTTGGAAGAGGCACAGCTCCCCTGTGAATCCTGTGCTGCCTGGCTCTGTATTTCCTACTCCGCCCTGGTACTTGCAGAAGAGTCTCACAGAAAAGCCAGGCAAGGCTTCTGGAAGATCCATATGCACATACACCCAGACTTACATGTGATTGTCTCAGAAATAGCACAGCAGCAACCCAGAAGTGGGTTTGCTCTAAGGTGACTTGCGTTTCCCACCAAACCAAGTCCACTGGCCACAGCAACAGGGAGAAGAGGAAGAAGGAGAAAGAGGGGAAGGAGAGAAGGGAGCCACTCTGCAGGCACCACCTCCCAGAATCTGCACACGTAACCCAGGGGCAGGAGGTGCTGTTATTCCCACTCTGCAGACCAGAGACTGAGGCTCGAGAAGGCCCAGGACCCTGGCGAGCTCAGCCAGTGGGCGGGTAGAGGAGCCAGGACTGGGCGCCACCTGAGTGCTGCGTCCTCTCCCTCCTCCAGCAGGGCTTGACCTGGACCAGGCTGCAGGGCACACGGCAGCTTCCCGCCAGAAATAAAAAAGGAGGGACGGGCTTGGTCTCTTTCCACAGGGAGGCCCTGGACCCCTCTGCCCAGCCACCTCACCATCTGCCCTGGCCATCCACCCAGCTTCTCCTCCGGGGGATGTGGCCCTCCCAGGCTTGCTGAGGCCACACGTCCCCCTCCAGGGACCTGCTTCACAGCAGGACACTCTGCTGCGCTCCCACAGCTCCTGAGGACCCGGGTGAAGCCGCCCCGTCCTTGCTGAGCCCTTGAACTCACTTGCCCAAGAACCCCCTTCTCAGGCTGGGCCTCGGGAGAAGCAGACCTAAGACACCCCACTCCCCCTGCTCCCAGCTCCTAGGGCTCCTGGACACACGGCTCTGACCTCTGCTTCTCAGCCTCCCATGGGGAGGAAACAGAGGAGGGGACAGGAGGGACTCGGGATCCAGACGTCTAGAGCCAGCCACGCTGGCAGCCTGCGGCCGCCCCCACATCCACCTGCCCTCGGCCCTGTGCACTCTGGGTAATTAAGAACAGATGGCCTCTGCCTCTGCCAAGCCTCACTGACTCCTTAATGCTGCTCTTCTGGAGGCTGGATGGTCGGCCGGGAGAGCCAGCTTTGGAGGTCATCTGATTAAATGGTGCCAGGCACCCGGGGCTGCCCGCGCCTCTGCTCAGGCTGGCAGCTGCCCCTCAGAAGTGCCGTGGTGGCCAGATGGGCTGAGGAAGGGGCCTGGGTGCACCTGACCCGGGATGTCGGAGTGAGATGGCTCAGGAGTCAGGCACACCGCCCCCTGGTCCTGCACAGCCACTTGGTTTGGGTCTCCGTTTTATCACCTGCCCACCCAGTGGCTTTGGCAATAACAACAAAGTGATTTGCATACTTTTCGAACAGCAGTTGTCATCCCTTTAAGGACAATGACGCTAGCGGTAACAAGAACGTCTCTCCAAACGTGCCCCGAGCGTGACTCTGTCCATCTTCATAACCGCCCTTTGAGACCGAAGTGTTCACCGTCCCCATTTTACAGGTGAGAAAAACTGAGGCTCGCGGAACGAAGTGCGAGGCCGACTCCACATACCTGGAAGAGCCGGAGAGGATCCGGACCCACTGCCATCTCGGTCCATCCGGAACGCTCTTGCAAAGATGCCCCCACACACCAGGTGGCTTATAAGGAGCAGGAATGTACTGCTCACAGTGCTGGAGCCCGGGAAGAGATGAGTGCCAGGACACCAGTGGCCTCCGCATCTGGCCAGTGCCCAGGCTCTGTTGCAAAAATGACGCCTCTCGCTGGGCCCTCGCGTGCAGAGCAAGCAAGCTCCTCTGGCCTCTCTGATGAAGCACAAACCCTGAGGGCTCCACCCTCCTGACCTAATCGCTGCCCCAGGGCCTCACCTCTGACTGGGGCTGCACTGAAGGACTTGTGGGGGGACACGGGGGACCCATGCTACAAAGCCCCATCCCACCTCCCCTACAGAGAAGAGAGGGAGGAAGGGAGGCGGGAGGGAAGGAAGAAAGGGAGGGAGAGAGGAGGGAGGGAAGGAAGAAAGGGAGGGAAAGAGGAGGGAGGGAAGGAAGAAAGGGAGGGAGAGAGGAGGGAGGGAAGGAAGAAAAGGAGAGGAAGGAAAAGAAAAGAAAACAGAAAATGCCTCTAATGATGGTCAAAGTTCCTGGGAGAGCCCAGACTGCTGTGCAGCTCCTCGGCTTTGCCCTTCTTAGGCTCTGAGCTCCTGTGCGGCCCGCCCTTAGCCAGCAAGCCCGTCTCTCCTCTTAAACAAGTGGACAGGATGAGATTGTCCTGGAATCGGGGTGGGGGGGTTATAAAAGGGAGGACAGAGAGAGATTGAAGTGCTAAGAGAGGGTCTTTAGAGGGGAGAGGATGAGCTGGAGGAGGCCCAAGACCAGGGATTGCAAACAGCCTTCTGAAAATAGAAAAGGCAAGAAAACCGAGTCTCCCCAGTTCTCCAGAATGAACGCAGTCCTTCTGACCCATTTCAAACCTCCACACAATACATTTGTTTTAATTTAAGCCACCAAATTTGTAGTGACTTATTATAGCAGCAGTAGAAAATGATTTAAGTCACAAGGCAAGTTGGCACACTCCTGAAATCCTAGCAACTCGGGAGGCTGAGGCAGGAGGATGGCAAGTTGGAGGCCAGCCTCAGCAATTTAGTGAGAACCAGCCTCAAAATAAAAAAATAAAGAGGGCTGGGGATGTGGCTCAGTGGTAAAGCAGCTCTGGGTTCAATCCCCAGTACAGAGAGAGAGAGAGAGATCTACTAAGCCACTTAATCTAAAATGTCATCACCACCATTTATGTACACGTACACATTATTTTTCCAAAACAGACACACTCCTCACCCCTTGCCTTGAATTAGTTTCCCCCACAACTTACCAACTGACAATAAGAATAAATAATAGATGTGGCACCTATCTCCCACAGGTCCAAAGACGAAGGTGTCACTAAGATGGCAGTGTGTGTGTTTTGGTCGCGGCTATCGTCCTTGCAACGAGCGGCTGCTCTGGCACTATTGAGCATTCAAATAGGCATGCACTAAATTTGTTGCCTGCAAACTTTCCTCGTCTTAGCACTTATTCATTCTGTTCTTATATTTAGATCAAAATCTCTCCTACCTCTCGTTCTCTGATCCATGGTTTTTATCACAGCGATGCTACTTGGTGTGCCCCTCCAGTGTGCCTGCGGAGCCACCGGGGCCACGGCTACCGCCATCTATACATCTGAGCCTAGAGTTGTCAGTATTCCAACCCGTCAAGAGCCCTCACATTTTATTTGATTGCAAATATGTCTAATTCCCAGTTCACTGAAGCAGCAAGAAGAAAAAAAAAAAGCCACTCGAGTCTGTAATTTACAAAGCAAATCTGCCCATCAGAAATATTCATCTTCAGAAGACAGTGGGATTCAGTCGTTTTTTAAAAGGGAAAAGAAACTCATGGGTCTTCATCCTCTCTGTTGCATTGTTAGCAAATATTTGAAAGCCGTTTGAGGCTAAGACTAATCATTTTGCTTCAAGGGGCTCATTTCCTGGGGCTGGTGGTAGTTTGGTTGCTGAAGACAGAGCCCAGCAGGCAGGAAAACAGACTGTGGCAGAAGTCTGTCATGGGGAAAGAAAGTGTGAAGCCCAGCCGATGTCACCCGGCTTGCTAATTAGAATTCCACAAGTACAGGACTGTGTGTCCCTTTGAAATCCTTACAACAGTCAGATGAACAGAGATGTCCCTAAGAGGGAATGTACAAGGACATATTTAAAGTACATTATTTTTACTTTAGATAACCAAGTAGAAAAACCCGGAGACTAGACGTTAAATTAGATGAGTTTAGGGGTGATCATGTAGAGGAAGCCCTCCTGCTTTGGAATCGCCTGACTCATGGGTGGCTCCTGTCATACCAGGTTGCAAAGCAGTCTTCCTGGTCTACATCCTCACCCCTGCGTGGGGTCCCTCGAGGTAGGGGCCAGGTGCCATTTGTCTTTGCATTCCTGGAAGCCATTATCGTGTCCTTACACATTCTAGACACTGTGTTAAATGATTAGACACCTGAATAAGTATATGGATGGACGGATGGAAGGATAGATGGATAATGGTAAGGGGGTGGGCGGATGGATGGATGGTGGGGTGGGTGGGTGAATGGATGAGTGGATGGATGGATGGACAGACAGTGAGGTGGGTGGATGGATGGATGGATGGATGGATGGTGGGATAGGTGGGTGGGTGGCTGGATGGACACAGGAAGGGAGGGAGAGATGGGCAGACAGACGGATGGATGGATGGATGGATGGATGGACGGGTGGGTGGATAGATGGGTGCATGCTTACTTTATCTCACTGTCCATGTCCCGCTTTTGAGGAATATGTCCTGGATAGTCTCTGTGACTCTTCAGGACCAAGCAGACTCCAGGCCTCAACTTCCCCTCACTGGGGTAACATCTTGCTTTTCTGGGTTTCATGGTTGAATCTCCAACCACATTTGATTCAAAGGATTCTATAGATCAAAATGTTTGCAAACTGCTAAATATTTAAAAGTTTTGAGCTAATGGACAGTGTTTCTTAAGACAACATTGGAACAAAAAGGACTTTTCTTTAAGGACATTGAGAAGCCAGACACAAGTATTATAGTCCCTATTATATGGAGGTGACTGGCCACAACTGCCCCCTGTGCCTGGACCATCAACTGTTCTTGGAAGCAAAAGAAGTCTCAGAGGAAATCATGTACTAGTCATCTACTGCTGCATAACAAATTGCCCCAACTCTATGCCTGAAGAGAAACACGTTTGTTATGTCAGTTTCTACAGGTGAGGTGCAGCTCAGCTGGTCCTTTGACTCAGTCTCTAACAAGGCCCTGTACAGGTATCAGCCAGAGTTTCAATCACCTCAGGACCACCTGGGAAAGATCTCTATCCCATCACTCATGGGATTATTGGCAGAGTCAGTGTCCCAGTGGCTCTTGCACTGAGGACCTCAGATCTTCTTCAGGTGCTGGCCAGAGGACCAGCCTGTGGATCTCTCCATGTGGGCCTCTCTACTGATCAGCCCACAAAAGAGCTACTAGCTTCCACAGGGAGAGCAAATGACAAGAACATTGGCAAGATGGGAGCCATGGGCTTTGGTAACGTGATCTTGGACGTGACAACCTGTCCCGTTTGCTGCGTTCTCCTCAGAAGCAAACGTGAGGTCCAGCCCACAATTAAGAAGGAATTATACAGTGTGTGAACACCCGAAGGTGGGGACCACCACGATCCCTTTTAGGAGTTGCCCAGCCTGTCTCATCATGCACCCTAGGCGGTGATGTGGTCGGAAGCAAAGGGGTATGATTTGGTCAGACACGCTTGGTGCTCTGGTCTCAGTTCATTTGCCCTCCAGTCCTTCGGGTGCTGAAAGCTTGGTCCCCGATATGACAATGTAAGGAAGTAGTGAAATCTTTAAGATGGTGCCCAGTGAGATCTCAGGCACGTTGCTGAACTCCCCTCAGTCCTAGTTTGCTATTGTATGGGGACAGTAAAAGGACTTTCTAGAAAAAATGTCATGAGGGTCAAATAAGAGGATGCTTATGAACATCATGCCAAGTGCCTAATGCAGTAGCAGGAGTCACCACCATTATTACCAGTAATAGTAAGTGGCAGATCCAAGATTTGAATTCCCTGTGCATTAATTCCCTGATGTGGATTAACCCGGTGGTGACTATAGGCAGGTGGAGTGTGGCTGGAGGAGGGGGATGTGCCTTTGGGAGTTATATGGTGTCCCTGGTTTGCAGAGCCATGTCCTAAGCAGGTTGCTTTTGCCACACGCTTCCACCGTGATGTTCTTCCTCACCTTGGGCTCGGAGCCATGGAGTCGACCGTCTACGGACTGAGGCCTCTGAAACCATGAGCCGAATAAGCTTTTCCTCCTTTAATTGTTCTATTGTTCTTGTCAGGTCTTTTGGTCCAGGTGGTGAAAAATCTAAGACAGCTCTCTGGCTGGGTCCGCATGCCGCCCAGGAGCAGGTAGCCGTAAGTGCCTCCACTGACTTAACAGAGTCAGACTCTGCTCAGTACCTCACGAAGCTTCCCGCATTGGATCCTCAGAACACCCGGGAGGCAGGTGCTCGGAGATGCCCTGGGTCCCCTCACCCTTTCCTGCAGGATGTCCAGACCCAGCGCCAGCCTCCAGCACCCGTGTTCCTCTGCCGGGGCCTTCTTGGGCTGCCGAAGCCTGCCTTGACCTCCTGCACAGCATGCTGGGCCAGTCCTCCCCTGGGGGCTTCCCTCCACAGACGGTGAAGCTCCAGTTTGTTCAGCCTCCTGAGAGAACGCTGAGCTCTGTGTCACGCAACGCCTCCCACAAGTTGCCCAGAGTGAGTCCCTTCTGTTTCCTCCAGGGTGGCCGGCTCAGTAACACATCCTTGGTGCCCATCTGTTGTCTATTTGCCTTTTCTGTCTCCTCCCCCATCCCTAAATAAATTACTTGCGCCCAAATCCTTATCTTAGTGTCTACTTCTGAGAAAACCCAAAGATGATACTATTATAATTACCAACATCATCCTCATTTTCAGATGAGAAAATGGAGGCACAGAAAGGTTGAGCAACTTGTCCAAGGTCACACAGCTGGGAAGCAATAGTTAGGATTCACACCCAAGTGGTCTGTTCATACTGTGCAGAGGGATCACATTTTTCTTGCTAGAGTAGAATAGTTGCCTTCTAGTGCAGAAGCTAAGCCAACTACACTAAAGCACTTTGGGTAACCAGTGGCCTGGTGTGCAAATGGTTTTGTGCATTACTAAAGAAACCAGCCCTGTTCTCTAAAAGATATGTCAGCTCCCCAGCCCAGCCAGCTCTGTTTCCACTGCAAGATGTGATTACAGAAGCCATGTTCACGGTGTGTGTTATCTTGCTGCAAGGATTCTGGAGCACTTGTAAACCTACAACCATAATTGCCAAAAAGAACTCATCCCCCACAAATCAAGCCCCTCAGTATTGAAAATTACATCCAGTGTTGCATGGAATTTAATGCCTAAATAATGAAGTCAAAGAACAAAGCTAGAGACCAAGCATTTGAATATACTTGATTGATTCATTTCTTGCTCCCATTTAATAACCCACTTAGTCGGTGCCGCTTAAGTGCAGCAGACTTAGAAAGAACATAACACACCAGAGAGACAACATTTCACAGATTAATAACTGGATGTGGGTACAAGCTGGCGCTCCCTAATAGCAGCTCAAAAATAGGTTATCGTCAAAAATCTGGATTTAATGTTCCAAAATGGGGATTCGTGCTTTTCTTTTATATGGTTCCATACTTATCACCACAGGCTAATGAAACATAAATCAGAAATCAGAAGCTAATAAATGCAATTCTGGGGGAGTTTTTTTTTAATTTAATATCTTCCAAGATCGTGATCTTTGTTCAAGTTCTTTAATGTTCAAATTACAATGTGTGAATATTAAGCATATTCATTTATGATTGAACTCTCTGAAAAGTTAATGGACTGACACGCACGCACCATTTAAAGAAGGGTATGGCCACAGTTCATTTATATCAATTTCTCCAGTGTAGAGATAAACACTCTGAAACTGCCTATGTGAACTGAGCCACGTGCATATGGATCTGGCTGGTTGCAGTGATTTGTGCGGAGGGATATACAATTAAATGATATTGACTCAGTGTTTAAAGCAATTTTGGCAGGGATGTGGCTTTGGGGAATATCTTCTGAAGCTCCTTTCTTGTAGTTCGGATGAAGTAAAACAGCGGTCAGCCCAAAAAGAGGCACATTTGCAAGTCACAGAGAAAAACAGCTTCGTCCCTTGCCCAAGTTCTCTTTGTGAAATAATTTCACAAGGTCTTGTTGGTAAAATGTCACCTGAATAAACTCAGTGTTCATGTGAGTTAAAGTTATGCCTTTTACTCATTGTAGATTTACTATCTTTTGCCCTATTTACTACCAAATGGCCAAGCCATCGAGCAGAAGGAAAGCTGCCCTGCATGCTTCCAAGTGTCCAGCCAGCCTGCAAGGACACATGGCCGACACTGTGGGGAACCGGAAGAGGGGAGGTGTTCCCACCAGTGGTGAGGCGTCCTAGCCTGCAGAGATCCTGCTCCATTCATTCTGTGGGTTCTTAACTTTTGCCATGGCAGCATTTTTAAAATTTATCATCGTGTTGTGTAGATAAAGCCAGTTCAAAAAGCTGAAGTTGGGGCTGGGGCTGTAGCTCAGTGGTGCAGCACTTGCCTAGCATGTGTGAGGCACTGGGTTCGAGCCTCAGCACCACATAGAAATAATAAATGAATAAAATAAAAATCCATCAACAACTAAAAAAAATATAGTTTTTTTAAAAAGCTGAAATATAAAATTAATATTCAGATCAGGGTAAACATAAGGGCAAAATATAATGCAGAGATTAACTTCTCAAGACCTTACACATTATTCCATCCAAAGCCTTCGACTCTGAGCTCCCTAGCAGACCAGTCATAAAGGGAAACTGAATCCCTTATATGGGTGCCTGGGTGGAGTGGCCATTTCCTAGCTCTGAGCAAATACTGCTACAAACCTGTACAGTGTCCCCCAGGAAGCTGGTGGCCACTCCCTCCCGCATGCACAACCCTCCAATGGGCCCATTCCTTTGCTTGAGTACAAAATGCCTTTGTGCAATTGACCAAGGCACTTCCCCCTCTCTGGATGGAGGCAGCCGTGTGCGGGGGAGCAGGTCAGCTGTCTGTGCCCTGACATCCTCTCTCCAGAAGGACGCAGCCCAGGAAAACAAAAATACTGGCTTCTAGTCTTCAGTGGGATTGTGCGTAAGAACCTGGATTTAGTCTAAGATTCTGCAGGCAGTGTTTCCAAGGGGACCACGGGGAGATGAGACTGCGTGGTATTCAGTTCCCCTGGGGCAGAGCTTCAGAGCCTCGAAACAGCCAAGATCTGTTCTAAAGGAAACTTAGAGGGAGGAGAGGAGGAAAGGGGAAGAGCTGGGGGATGAAGCGGACCAAACCACGCTGTGGCCTCGTAAGAACATAACACAACGTGTCCCAATTTTATATATATAACCATAATGTAAGAATCAAAAAATAAACAGCACAAGGAAGATCCATAAAGTAAGGGAATCGGGACAGGAAGGATATAGAGAGGGGGTAGTACTGGGGATTGAAATGGAGAAAACTATCTTTTGTGCATTTATGAAATATGTCAAAATGAACCTATTATAGATAACTATAATTTAAGTTTTTAATTAGAAAATTTTTTTTTTAAATAGAGGAAACTTAAGGGAAACATCTCAAGGAGGCTGGACACGGGTCCACAAGTTCCCAGGGGTGTAGTTAAGGCCGTCAGGCATGGAGGAGGGGCCCCAGGTGCTTTCACTAGTCCTACCAGGTTCTGTTTCCTCATAGTCCAGGATTTCACAGGAGAGATCAGAGATGTCACAAAGCATTCATCTAAGCCAGTTCTGGAGAAGCCATCGAGACAGCAACGTCCAGCCCAGGAGCAGGGCTACCAAGGTCTGTGCGAGTCTCCTATGGAGAGACAGGGCTGAGGGAGGAGGCCAATTTCTATCTTCTTTTATTTTAGTGAAAAGCTCCTTTTCCTTTTGTAAGTATGGAGGGATTTGATTTAAAGACTCATTCGGATTAGCTCAAGAGCATAGAAACAAGCTATAAATTCTGAAGGCAGCCCAGAAATCATGTGGTTACATGGGATAAAGGGTAACCTAGGTGGGAGTAGCTTAAGAGGATGCCAGTCTCCTGTCCCTTGGCACAGAGGAAAAGAACAGGAGGGGCACAAGTCCTAGAATTTGCTACTTTTGCGATCCTTCACGATCCTCTGACACTGTAAATCCAACCAGAGACAGAGACTCAAGGTTGGAAGGCTGGGCTGTATTTCCTAAACATGGTGTCACTCAATGGGAGGACTGCAGTCCCGGTAAAAGTTCCTCTCTTCTGAACACCCCAGTTCTGAGGGTGTCCTCAGGGAGGAGGAGTCAGGTGTCAACATAACTAATCTGGCCATCCAAACCACAGTATGCAAATCACGACTGCACTGATTGGACACAACCTGGAAACCAGGACAGGGTGCCAACCAATACCGTTTGCGATAGGGTTTAACCCTTCCATTCTGTACAAAGAAGGTCTTTACTAAAGGATTTAATTCTTTACAAAAATGAATGGCTTTAGGTTCTCAGTTCATTAAGCTGGCAGGAGAGATTTCATCATGGACTACGTGATAGTCAAACTACAGAAAGCTCGCCTGGGCAAGAGAAAAGTCAGCCTGCACAGAAACTAATTCCTGGTTCCCAGAGTGTTGTTGGTGACCCCTGGCATTATGGTCAACATCTGGAATGAACAAGGAGTAATTGCAGAGGTGCCTTGAGGAGTTTTTAGCTATTTACATATAAATAGTTCTGACCAAACCTGGCCACCAGCAATGGTTAATTGAATTTACTATCCCTTGGCAAAAGAATAGTCATTGGTTTTCCAGCACTTTTAACCTTGGTAGACCCTTGGGAAATAAAAATTAGATTGAGAGAAAATTACCAGTGCTGGAAAACAGTATAAAAGTGACAGTGACATATATAAACCTCCGGCAGGAGTGGAATAAAGTGGCATATTATTGTTTGCAGGCTCCCAAAGTTCAATATTTCTTGTGTGATTTACACGGGCACTGTTGTCTCACCCCCTGGAATCATTCCGGCCGCTCCAGGCCAGCTCTACCAAGGTGCACATCCTTGTCACTGTCCCCGAAGGGACACATTACCTGGCTAAGCAGCCAGGGATGTTCGGACAAAGAGCCATGAGAAAATGGAGCTCCACAAATTAGAATTTAAAGAGGTGTCAGGAAATATAGGAAAGATGGACACCATCCTTGCCTTCAATATAATTCTTTTCTTTCCTCTTCTTCTTCTTTTTTTTTTTTACTTTGTAACAATCTTTTTGTTGCTGTTGTTGCTTTTATTTTTTCCCTTGTCCTCTGCTTTATTTATTTATTTATTTATTTATTTATTTATTTATTTATTTATTTATTCTAATTGGGGATACATGACAGCAGAATGCATTTTGATTCATTGTACACAAATGGAGCAGAACTTTTCATTTCTCTGGTTGTACACAGTATAGAGTCACACCATATATGCAGTCACACATGAACCTAGGGCATTGTTGTCCATCACATTCCACCATCTTTCCTGCCCCCATGTCCCCTCCCCTCTCTTCCCTCCTCTTTAACCAAAGTTTCTCCATTATTCCCATGCCCCCTCCCCAATTATGGATCAGCATCCACTTATCAGACAGAACATTTGGCCTTTGGTTTTTTGGGATTGGCTTACTTCACTTAGCATGATGTTCTCCAACTCCATCCATTTACCTGCAATGCCATAATTTTATTCTCTTTTAATGCTGAGTAATATTCCATTGTGTATATATATACCACAGTTTCTTTACCCATTCATCTATTGAAAGGCATCTAGGTTGGTTCTATAGTTTAGCTATTGTGAATTGTGCTGTATAAACATTGAAGTAGCTGTGTCACTGTAGTGTGCTGTTTTTAAGTCCTTTGGGTGTAGACCGAGGAGTGGGATAGCTGGGTCAAATGGTGGTTCCATTCCAAGTTTTCTGAGGAATCTCCATACTGCTTTCCAGCTTGGTTGCACCAATTTGCAGTCCCACCAGCAATGTACAAGTGTGCCTTTACCTCTACATCCTCACCAACACTTATTGTTGCTTGTATTCTTGTTGTTTTTAGATATACATGAAAGTAGTGTGAACTTTGACACATTATACATACTTGGAGTGCAACCCATTCCAAATAGGGTCCCATTCTTGTGGTTGTACATTAATTTCCAGGATATACAAAAAATTCAAAAACCTTAACACCAAAAACTCCCAAATAACCCATAAATGAGCAAAGGAACTGAACTGGCACTTTACAGAAGGAGAAATATGAATGGTCAACAAATATAGGAAAAAATGCTCAACATCTCTAGCAAAGAGAGAACTGCAAATTAAAACAACAGGGTTTTCGAGTCACTCCTGTCAGAATGGCAGTTATCAAGAATACAAGGAACCAAATGTTGGCAAGGATGGGGGCAAAAGGTACACCCATGTCTTGCTGGTGGGACTGCAAATTGGTGCAACCACTCTGGAAAGCAGTGTGGAGATGCCTTAGAAAACCTGGAATGGAACCACCATGTGACCCAGCCATCCCACCTTCCTATCAGTTGTATCTGTGGGCTCTGTGTGGGGGCTCAGCTCCAATGGGAGCCTGAGGCTGTCCTCTTAGCCCCCTTGCTCATCACCTGAGACTCCCACTGCCTGAAACGTCCTGTACTTAAACACACCCAAACACACACCCCCCCACACACATACCTCAGCTACTTCTCCTCCCTGAACTTTGCTTTGGGACCCTTCCTTTGCTCATGTGACCACCCCTCCCCACCTGTGTTTTGCCTTTCCAGCATCTGATCTGCCCCATGACACTCAGACCAGGCATCCCCTCCTCTAGGGAGCTTCCCCCATGACCCCCAGGACAGATGAGCACCATCTTTAACATCCACCTCCTGAACTGGACTCTGATGTCTGCGTCCATCTATTCCTGCATCTCTCCATGTTACCTCCAGGGCCCATCGTGAGACTGCAGGGACCTTTAAAGAGTAGAAGACGTAAACCCAGGAAAAGCAGTCAGGCTTCGAAACAAGACAGAGGCACAGGAAAGTGAGGAGATCCCCACCTGACGTCTCCACCCGGACAGGCTTCCTGGCACAGGCCGTTCCTCTGTTGCTCGCACCATAATCTGTTCTTACTCTATTTGTGTAAAATAATTTGATGAATGGACACACACAGCCACAAACAGAGGTGATCACGGTTAACTTCGGATTATTTAATTTTGACAAGCACCATTGTGAGGGGGAGTCACAGTGTTGGGGTGAGGGGTGGCCAAGCTGCTGCAGGAGGAGGGGCCCAGGGCGCTGCACTGGGTTTCAGGGGAGACAAAGGGACTGGATAATAATAAAAGACTTGGGAATTTTTCAGGTTGTCTGCCATGGGTAACAGGATACAGACTCACTCC